>QRFJ01000490.1:906360-1042739 GCA_006176705.1 Cocos nucifera
TATAATGTTGTCAAGGAATGAGATATAAGACTTGGGGAGCGAGTTAGTATTGATCTTTCCCAAGCTATTTTGCAAAGAAAGCCAGAGCTTGCTATGTTAGATACTGTGTGCAAGTAAGCTAGAATTAGTTTGACATTGTAATAACTTCTAAGGGTTAAAATTATTAATTTTGACTATAAATAATTAAAAATCGTCATTTTCTATCACATATGTGATTTAGTGTCTGTGATTAACATCTCTTGAGTTAATTGGTTAATGATGATTTGTATTTTTAAGAGTTGAAAATTTAAGATATGGAATTTTATTTATAACTCATAATTTATCTCTTACGTAGGATCTCATGAGATGGGTGATTGATCAAGCAAGGAAGGTCATATCTTTCTTCTTTATGTAGATGGTCTTGAGTCATGTGTGGAGACACTGAAAGCAAGTTATAGAATATCTGTTAGAATGAGGGCACCGAGCGTGACACCTCGAGTAGTCATAAGGAAGTCTTACTTTCTATCGATGATTGACTCGATGTTCAGTGGTGTGTCTGATTCTTTGATCTGAGGATGCATCGGACATTACCTTGAGGGTGTATATAGTTTGACTTACACCAGAAGCTCTCGGGTCTCCCAGCTGCATCAGAATTTGAGTGTATGATTGGCTATTTACCATGTTCATTGTAGAAAATTGGATTGCACCAAGATGGAATCTAATCCCCGAGTGGATGAGGGAGAGCCCTATGTGATATGAGAATCAATCCATAAGCCATGGCCATCGGCAAGAGAGTGTGAAATAATAGAAAGATGTTTCCATTTAAGATTCAATCGGCACTTGAATCGAATTGATTAAATATATGATTAGAGAAATATGAGTTTGATGAGTCAACTAGCCTAATCTGATCGGGCTCAAGATAGAAATTATCATATAAGTTAGCATACACGGAGAGTTCATTCAATTTATAGATATGCCACCATATGCTGCTAATGCTACTGATGGATGTTGAACAATTAGAATGAGTTAGATGATCGATCATTCTAAGTTGTTCTTAAATCAAGAATGATTTGATCCATCGATAAGAAGTTTCGATGATGTCATGATGGAGATCATAAATCATTACCATACAGAAGTAAACCTACTAGATCACAAACTAGAATTGATCAAGATATATCACTGACTAACTCAGTTCAATTATTTGAATAAGATTCAATTAGGTTCAAGGAAATGTGCCTTAGACAATGATTGAGCCTACATTTTCCGTTTCTATCTTGAAAAGTTATCTCGAATGAAGCCAATGAGTTTAGGTTCACTCAGGTACCTTTACCTGGTCTGATAGAAGCTTGTCTAATCAGAAAAGGGTTGTCTTATTCATGAAGGATTAAATTTGAGACAAACACCATTTTTCGTTACTGCTAATTTTGTATTTAACTTGATCAAATGGACCATTGACCCTTTGACATTACCATGGTCATGCACTTATATGGAAGCAGATAGGGGTTGTCCCACTGTCTTAGAAATTGAGGAAAAAAGGGGTTGCATGGCCTAGATCGATGGCGTTGCAACATGGATAGTTGAGGAATCTGATTTCCCGCGTCCAGGTTCGTCCAGATCTATTAGATCAAGATATATTTCAAAAAATGTTTCTGATTTATGCAGATTCTTGATATGTTGTCGAGATCTGATTCTATTATTTTAATAAATAATAAAACAAATAAATTAATAATCAATTTCAATTTACCTGGTTTGGGGTAATCTATTATCCTGTTAATGATCTGATATGCAGTGGAAGGTTCTGGATCTTAGCACGCAAGCCGTTGGCCTTCGTACCCTCGGTATCCACTGGGTTTGGATCTGGAGATCCTCTTCTTCTCTATGTCACACTCCAAAAAATCAGATCTGGATCTGATTTGGAGGTCTTCAAACTCTTTTGAAGATGATCGTCCTTTCTGCAGCAGCGCCAGCTCTTCTTGCTTTGACGCCTTTCCTTGATCTGAATCGCACCAAACTAGTCCAAAACACCTTTTGGATCGTGGTAGAGCCAAGAGGAAGAAGAGACTACTTGAGAAAGCGACGTGAAGCAAAGAGAAGTAGATCAGAATTACGTATGCACGACGGTTGCTCCCCCTACAAATAGGCCGATGAATGACTGAAAGCAAAGCAGATACTATGAACCCCAAGAGAGCGCTGTGGGGCCTATCTATAGCATTCAAATTAGGGTTGGCAAGGGTCTTATATAGACCTCCTTGTGATCCAACTCCTCTTTCCTCTAACAATCACATACCCTTTGTGAAATCAGATCTAAATTGATGGTTGATAGAGACCCCTGGATTCCTCTTAGAGGTGCCTAAGACCAGTCAACTATCTTAGTAGACACTCCTGATGGAATCCAAAAAGGAGGTGGAGTCCTTGTCCTAACAAGGACTGCCTAGGCGCCTCCTACTTAGGTCACGCCACTGGCGTGCGCCCTTTCTCCTTGCCAAGTCTGAGCAGGGTGGGCAGCCCCCACAGCTCTCCAATAGTTGCATGACATGTGTCAAAAGTCAAGGTTAAATGTCAATGTTTAGACCAATCAAGTTAGGACTTTGACAAAGTCAAAGAACAAGAAATGGCAAGGTGACCAAATTGCAGGTAGTCTGTAATAATAAGACAACTATTCTGACTGGACACTCCAGCAGGACCATATGAGGCTCTGATTGGCACAAACTCTTTGGCTCAGTCAGGATAATTATTTATGATAGTAAAAATGAAGAACGTTAGTTTCAATCCGATGCTAGCACTATTCCTTGAACCTACATGTAATCTCATTTCAGATCAATTGAACTTAGTTCAGGTTCAGGATTGATGATCACCAGATTCAAACCCTTGTTTGTGGACCCAGTTAGGTTCACTTCTGATGGTAATGATATTCATGTTATTTATACATTAGAATCATTCGAACTCCTTTTCGATGTGGATCAGAATCCTTTGATTCGAACGCTAGATATAGTCGATCATCTTAAATCATTCTAATTGATCCCAAATCCACCGAGTGTACACCTAGCATATATGTTACCCATCAGAGCTGATATGCGGAACCTCTTGGCTGCGTACGATGTGATTAATTCTTCTATTCTTGAGCCACGATCAGTTAGGGTTTAAGGTGAACTCGTCAAACCCCAATATCTCTGTCCTCATATGAATCATTCGATTCGAGTCCAATGTGAAATCTAAATAGAAACTCTTTCTATTATTTCACTATCTACATGCCATGGGCTTCAAGGACTGTAGATTTCATGATATCATAGGACTATCCTCTCACCGAGGGTAGTAGGATCCCATCTTGGCAATCCAGTTCCTACTAATGAACATGTCACAGCCAAACATACAACCTCACGGGTTCCATAATGGATAGGAGATATAATGCTGTAGTCCAACTATAACACCTCAAGCGTAACTGCCGATGCATCTAGGTCACAAAGAACCAGACACACAACATGCAGCATCGAGTCATCATTGACGGAAAGTGACTTCCTAATGACTACTCGAGTGGTCCTGCTCAGTGCCCTCATTCTCTAACGAGTACCTATTACTCTGTTTCGGTGTCTCCACTACCAGTAGACTCAGACTCATCTACTAAAGAGAACCGTGTACACAACTCCGGAACACACCATCCTATGGTATGATCCATATGTCGGGCAGCTGTTTATGATTTAATAATGATATTCAATGTTCTTAAATTTACAACTTTCTTGAAAATATGGAATTATCCTTACATTAACTAAGATATCAGACACTAAATACACATGTGTTGGATGAAAAAATCCATTCATATTAATATATAGTCAAAATATAATTTCCCCCTTAGAAGCTTATTAACAAGCGTCAGCCAATTCTGCGCTTCTAGGGCAATCATATCTTAACAACTCCCACTTGTCCTAAAAGCCCAATTGGCTACAAGTCTAAAGATCCCATCCTCAAAGTGGCTTCGATTCTTCTGCGGCCCAACAGCTTTGTAAGTGGGTCTGCACATTATCTGTATGGAGATTGACTCTCTTGACCCTCAACGTCATATCTTTCTGAAGGTAATCGCGGGTGAGATGTTATCGCCGGCTCAGTGCTTGGACTTCTAGTGGACTCGCTCCTTAGCAAGGTCTGTATTGGGCCATTGTTGTCCGCAGTAAAGAGGAATGGCAATTCTGATGGCACCTCAATTCTGCCAGCAATTTCCTTGTAGCCAGAATGCTTTCTTTGCAGGCCCTATGCAGCTATATTATTCTGCTTCATGTGGAATCTGCTATCACAGTTTTTGCTTGGGAACTCTTCCAGCTGAACAGCATCCACCATTGCACACAAACCAGACCAAGAGTCGACTTTCGATCATCTATATCGGACATGAGATCAGTCTGTGTATCCGTGAACTTGAGTCGTTACCAGACCCAACATATCTTAGTTTTCTTCAAGTATTGGAAGGATAATTTCACAGGAAGGTTCGTGTCTTCACCTTGATTTGAACTGATATCTGTCTTGACATAAGCAGGGATATCAAGGTCGTGCTGTACATAGCAATGGATAATGAGGCTCCCTATTGCAGAAGATTAGGATCTTGCTCATGCATTCCTATTCCCTCCACGTGTGCTGGGGCACATCTCTGGAAAGATGTAATACATGTCCCTGAAGGGTATTTAACTTCCTTAGAGTTCCATACTAAACTGTTTAGACCTGTTTTAATGTACTTTTTGTGAAAGTCCTAGCATTATCGGTTACTCTATTAGACCCCTTAATCTAGAATAAAGGATGTTAGCTAGTTATGGAGAATTCTAGAAACATTGACTGATTAACATGGGAATATCTATTAAGGAGATGTAATAAATACTGAGAGAAACAGGTCATATTTAAAACAATGGTTCCTCTTCTTTCATGTATGAAACAAATTTGTAATCAGTTGAATAGAGGTGTCAGTCGAGATGACTTGTTTAAGTATATATGGATTGAGCTTGAACTTTGTTTGATAGTAACTGGTGTGAAATAGGTGTTTCCCATATAGATATCCTTTAAGATAATTTAGAATGCCGTTACGTGATTTGTATTTCATAATAAATAGGTGAATAGGCAAGAATTGGGATGATGTTTAGATTAGTACCGGGAAAGGGTATCTATATATGCTGGTTGATACAATATAATACTTTTAAAGTCTAGTTGAATGTTAATTTCTGCAATCTCTTTAAATTAACAATAATATAACTTTTGGTGGATCAAAGTCAGAATTGTTTGAGTGATGAGTAATTTGTACTTCCATGTCAAGATTTTTGGTGATATCCTTGAATATTCTGTTGTAGGTTTGTTCATTTTTATTTTACCTATGAAGAAACCATTTCTAGATTTGAAATAATTAAGAGTACTTTAGGGGGAGTTTAAACTCTTTGACAATTAAGTGTGGAGGATACGTATTCTGTTGTGACTGATTACCTTTTTAGTGTTTTGTGGGACTTTCTCATAAGTTAAATCGTGACTTTAGCATATCTTGAATAAATTTTTTCTTTAAAAATATGGCATGTGATCAAATATTGGTGTTTTCCTGAATGTAGAAATTATAGTATTTAAGATTTTAGATATCTATGATAGTATAAAGGATAAAATTAAACTATGTCACTTGTTGTCGTTTGACATAGGGAAACAATTTTGTAATGACTGATTATGGTTTCCTTACGTGAAATGCATGAGTGTGTATAACAGATTTTAGAGAATATTCGAGTAAAAGATTGAATTAATAATAATGTAAAGAAAATTGCGAGTCTGTGAAAGTTCTCATAATAGGAGTGAAGAATAATAGTGAGATATTTTTTTTTAAGTGAGTTGATGTGTTCTGGTGGAGATAAGAGATATGATTTCTTAAATTGTCTAGACTTCAGCTAATATCATTTATCTGATGAAGATAAGGATTTTCAGTTTGTTATTTTATTAAGTGTGATTTTGAATTTCAAAGTTCAGATGTGTTCATAAGATAATTAAGTATGAAGATATCTGGTAAAGATATGAGTTAGACAAATTGTCTAGTGGAAATCGAATGAGGTTCAGAATATATATGTATAGGAAGGAATCTGTGGCTTATGTAAAAAGCGAGTTAGTCATTTGTTGAAGAAAGATTCAAAGTCGGATTATGACTAAATGTAATAGACTCAAATTTTAATTTGTAATTATCTTCTGTATATATAAGTCCTAGTGCATAGATATCTGTCATTTGATATCTTTTAGGTCATTTGAATTCAGTTTGTGAATAATGAGATATCAGAACATTCTTACTTGTTATTAGGGTGAGGGTAAGTCGGCGGACAGTTTCGTTAATGGATAATTTTATGATAGACTTCTTCTTCCGTTCTGTTTCTTCTTCTTTGACTTTATTTTGTTTTTCGGATTTTTTCTTTATAAGACCTTTTTTGGAAAGGAAGTGTTATTAAAGAATGAGTTTTAAGATTTCATAGGAAAGCTAGTGGTAACAGATATTATATGGAAGGAATTTTGAAAGTTTAATTGATGTGGTAATTCATGGAATGAATTTGAAGATAGTAGGATGCAGAATAAGTTGTGTCCTGAAATCTAAGCTTAATATAAGAGTTTATTTATGTTTGATATTGTCCAGAAGTGATGCTGGATTGACTGATAGATTTAGTTACAAAAGTTTTTGTGATTGATATTTGGCGTGACTGTTAAACATATCTGAGGTGAGAAATTTGCGGGAGTGATATCCTTATGTGGCTGGAGTATAGAATGAGAAAATGTAGTATCCTGGTTATTGTCTTGTAATCATTTTTCAGAAGCTTCTGATTTATGATGAGTAGAGTGAGTGAAGTGGGTAGGGTCTATGTAAAAATATGTTAACTTTTAACAAAAAATTTTGAGTTTTTGAAGAATCTTTATAATTAGGGTATAGTTAGTGTGCGTGTTAGAATAGTGTAGTGGTTGGACGCAGACTATTGTTCTGTAGAGAGTAAGTTTAGTTAGTATGTATAATTTTGAACTTGAAATTGTTAGTAATTTTTTATTTTTAAAAAATTAGTATATCTCTTGAAATTTCTGTAGAGATGGAAAAATTTGGGGGATTGGATGATTCCGGTGGCGTGGGTTAAAATTGATTATTCATATAAATTATTGGTGATGGGTAGAATGATGTGAAAATTTGTTACCAATGAATCTTTACTATGGTGAAAACCTTGGTCTTAATTCATGAATTAGATGGAATAATTATACTTTATTAAGTAGAAATTGATAGATGAGTTAATTGGGTTTAGTATGGATATTTAGAATATTAGAATAGCATAATGTATAGACATGGTTGTTGGTGAATGAGACTGATGCAGAAAAATAGGGGGAATGGAGTAAATGGTGGAGAGTGGACTAATCTTTAGGGAAGAATGATTCAGGTCCTCATTAAAAGATTGGTTTATTCATAAAAATTAGACTAACCATAGTGGATGGTGTAGCTGGATTAGTTGAATAAGATAAATGTAACAGATATGAGGTAAGTAGAAGGGGAAGGAATATGTTATGACAATAGAACGATCTAGGCTCCGACGTAGTTCATTAAAATGCTAGTCGTTGTGTCAAACCTTACTTAGACCTAAATTGTTGAGGCAGAACAATTGGGTTAGCCTAAATAGGATTAATTGAGTTAATTAGTTTGTATCCCGTGACTGATCTTGAAGACTTAATTATTAGGCTGGTTCAATTTACAGCATGTTGATCTAAAATCGTTATTGGTTGATGAACGTTAGATAATTTGAGTAGAAGGAAATCAGAATATGTCCTTAGATCCTGAAATTTATTTAGATAATTAATATATTAAACTTAATTTTATTAAAGTTGGAGTGGTATTAAAAATATGCGCATAATAAATACCCATAGGGTTTCAGATCCTAAGGTTTTGAAAAGTAAGTTTTGGGTTTTGGATTAGAGAACAGGATAAGTCTAAACAATGAATGGGAAAGAGAGTTCAATTTTTTCTTATGAGAGAAGATAGGATAATAGAAAGTGTAAAATCTAAAAAAGTCTTATAGATCTATATATTAATATCATATATAAATTTAGATCTATCAAGCATATTTGATACACTGTAAGTATAATTTGGCAATGTTTTAGATTTAAAATTAATAACTAAATAATCTAAAAAATTAATTTAAATTGAATCTAATAAAATAGAATTCACTAATATAACAATTATGTAGAACTATCTAAATTATAGCATGTCACTTAATTATCAATATGATATTTCAAAATAAATTTTTTATTTCTGCTTATATGTTATCTATAAATATATCTTTTAATATCAATAAATAGTTAAATACAGAAGATTAAAATATGATTTATAGATTAATTAAAAGAATAAACTATTTACTAAATATTTATTCTAAACTAGTATGGATTTTATGTTTAGATTAAAATCATTTGAATTTAATTTTTTCTGATTTAGATCTGATAATATCACTGTGAATCTGAAATATTCATTTTTAATTAACAATAAAATTAAAAGAATTAAAAATTAGAACTGTCTAGATACATGAAGGAATCTGATTTCTGGTAGTTCGTAGATCTGATTAGATCAAGAGATATATTTCAAAATTTTTTTGATCTTACAGCATCCTTGATATGTCAGATCGATTCTTATTATTTATAATAAATAAAATAAAACAAGATAAGATTAAATAAATTCAATTATGATTTGGGTATTATGACTGTAGCATGTTGATTGCAGTGAAGTTCTGGTCTTAGAGAAGGTGTTATGGTATCACTTGGTTGGATTTGGAGATTTTTTTTATAATTAAAATAATCTGGATCGATTGGAGATTTAAAATTTAGATTGGTTTCTTCGTAGCACGAGCTTTTGTCTTTGATCGTTTTTTGATCATTAAAAAAACTAAGTAAAATTTTAGAGTGGAAACCAGGGGAAGAGACCTACTGGATGGAGAAGGATGGGGGAGAAGAGTTGGGGTACTCTAATAAGATTCTAGAATTCAGGGTGGGAGTGGTTTTATTATTAGAATCTTCCGTGAATAATTGTGGTTACAGAAATACTATTGGGGAAATAGATTAAATTTGATTGTTGAATAGAGATTGGATTCTATTAGAGCGATAAGAAGAATAAGTCTTAGTAGAACTTGATTGGAGAATCAAAAAGTCAGTGAAAGTTTGATCCCAACAAGGGACTAGGGTTATTAGTACATCTGGAGGTTTTAGTTGAGGGGAAAGAGGTTAAATAGTGAATACATGTTAAAGAAAGGGTGATATGGTTAATTTCGGAACGGTAAGAGAATTTTACAAAAAGACAATAGATGAGTGAAAATTGGGTACGGAATGTTACAAATAAGAAAATATTTGACCTTGGACAATAGTCAGAATATTGAGCTCTGAATTGATGATAAATTTTGGGTAGTAGTGGATAAATTTTTTAGATTAAAAGAGACTGTAGGTTCAATGAGTGCTAGCATTTTTAAATAATTTGAATATATCCAGTTAATTTAACTAGATCAGGTTAATTGATATACTGATTAATTATTTAGTCAATGAAGTAAGTTGAGTTCTGTTGGTAATGGATATTGATGTACTATATAATATAAATTTTGATGATCAGAATTTCTTTGATGTAATATAGAATGAGATCATAAAATGTTATTTAAATTGATGAAAAAAACAGTGAATAGAGTATATGGTCGTGAAAAAGTGACGAACTTTGGTTGAGTACTGTGTTATTTAAATTTTTCCTATTTGACGGGATCGGTTTAGTTAGGGATGTAAAATTAGTTTGTTATGATAATATTGATTTTGAGTACTGTTAAAATCTAAATCGAAATCTTTTATTATTTATTTGAATTGGATGGGTGACTTATTTATGATAACTATAGGTATTTAAGAGTAGTAAGATAATTTGATGCAATATAGTTCTAAAGAACCATTCAGAATAATAGGGTTCATATGTAGCGAATGAGTAATGTTGTAGTAAATTAATAGGTGAACGTGGATGACTCTAAGGTAAAGACAGACAATACATGAGCATGAGTAGTATTGCAGAAGAAGGTTGACTTTAATGAACTGCGGTGTAGAGTATTGTATTAAGTACATTACTTGTTAGTTGTAGACTAAGACTATTAAAAGAGAAGATCGAAATGGATATTGATTGGTGATGATTTGGTGGGAGGTTTGATAATATGAATTTCATGTATTCAAAATTTTAACTCTTGAAAATATGATTATTTACATTTTAATAAAGATGATAAGAATTATTACATGTGTGATAGAAATAAATTATTAATTATGTAAAATAAATTTTTAATAGAAGTGATTACAAGTGTCAGCATTCTGGTTCATAGGGAATATATCTAAAAAATACTGTGATGCTTGGAGTATAAATGGAAGGTTGCTGTTGGATTCAATGGTGATTATTAATCTGTTGAATATTAGGTGATTAGGATGAATAATGGGTTTCCATAAATCAAATTTGATTTGATTTGAATGACAGTATACGTATTGCTGGGTGATGCAGAACTGAATGCAGAGTTATTTATGATGTTAGCATATTAATTATCTCAGAAAATGATTATTTAAAAATGGTTTTTTCATAAGGAAGTTGGCGGAATAGATTAGTGTGTATGAAAAAGGCTGTAGAAAAAGTGAAGAAGGAGAGAATTATGATGAGATTGCGGTATTCAAAGATAGTATTGAAGATCTCAATTTAGTATTTGAAGGAAAAAGAAAAGAGAATGAGAAGATCTTAAATAATTGAGGATATAGTAGAGGATGATTGCTGTGGCTAATAAGAATAAGCTTTAGGATTCAATGAGTAATATAGAATTATAGATAAAGTAAAATTAATTTTAGAATTAATTTTTATTTTTTAGATATTAGATTATAAATTGATTAGAAAAAGTGTTGGTTAATCCCTAGATTGTGGAGAAAAATTTTTGAATAATGTTTTGAATCAATAATTAAAGAAATTAAATTGAATAATAGGATATTTAATTCGTATAGGGGTTCTTAATAAATTCTTTTGATTATTTTGTTATTAAGTGAATTTAGATATTAATTTGAGTGATTATTATTATTTATATATTTTAGATTAATTTGAACATAAGTACTAGGAATATGTTTATGTTGTTAGTTTGATATTTTTTATTTGATTATATTTTTTAGCTTTTTTATTTGTATGCTATATGTTTTTAAATTTAATATATTTATTAATTATTGAGGAATTGTGTTGTGTTTAGAATATTGCTAAGATGTTCTGATGGTCTAGAATTAATTTATTTGATTTTGATTTTTTTATGTTAAGATGATATGGATTTTATTGTAGATGCTGATATATATTGGCTAATATTTATTTTATGATGATTGATTTTATGAGATATGTTAGTCTATTTGTTTGTAGCATAGGTCTGTAATTTTTAAATAGGTTTTTGTGTTGTGCGTCTCACTCCAGAGGCACTGCACGCGGTCGTGCACGCAATATACTCTCCGTTTTGCTCCTCTGCCCGCCCCGCCAAGGCCAATACATCTTGGTCAAAAACCATAGATTGAATTAAATTTAATTAGACTTTATCAATTCCTCATCGCTCAATCAAATTGAGCTAATTAGCAATCTAATTGCTAATTAATCCTCAATAATAATTGAGTCCTAATCTAGTGGAACCCTTTGATCAACCACCAGATCTAGGTAGGAACTTCTATTGTGTATGACTCCATAGTTCGAATCCTAAGCCAGTAGCACAGAAACTAATTTTTTGTACCAATCAATATGGCCATCTGCAATGGTATCCGATATTTAGATAGTATAAAAATCATAATGCAACATCGACAAACACTGTGGCAAATGGTTATCGTATAATTCATCCCCTTGACCATGATGCTTATAGGATGATCTAGGATTAACTATAAATCCTAAAAATTCATCCATATTGTATTTCAAATTCAGCATCCATCATATGGACTATCCCGATCGAGGATTTGCTAATTAATAATATAGTGATGCACTTACTCCAACACTTGGAGGGTCAATTCATCTTGACTCATGCACCGATAGCTAAGTACTTGACTGCACCAAGTAGCCTTCCATCACTGAATTAAAAATTCAGATAGTCCTGTACCTTAGTATAGTGAGTTGCTTGTAAGTCATCGTGGTGATCTCTATGCTAAGGAATACATATGCCATATCCTTCTCTTGCAATCTTGGCAGAAGAGAGCTCCATAGTTGGGTCATGATTAGTGAAATGTACCCTACATTTCACCTGCATGCATAACAGCATCACCATGCTTCCTTGATTAAGAGGACAACAACACTTATGGCACACAATAACCTACTTTTGATTAACATTATCATCCTAGGTAACAACGAATCATTTAGTCTGCGATCAATTTAAGGACTACACGATAAATCATTCTTTGCCGAATCTAATAGCCTAAGGATTTCATCACAAAGAGGCTATCTTTCAATAGGCCATGGAATTTCTCTCTCAAAGAGGGATTGTCCATCAAGAGAGAAAGCGTATGAGTAGAATATCATATGCTTCATCAGTGGATTCTATTATGTAGAACATGATGTGTACGAGACTAGATGTGGCATACTCACTAAGGATAGTGAGCAGATACCAGTCTTATCCAGATGAGAATCACTGGAAGGTTGTGAAGACAATCCTGAAGTATTTGAGAAATACTAAGGACCAGTGGCTCATCTATGGAGATACTGATTTGAAACTTATGGGATATACTGATTTTAATTTTTAGTCAGATCATGATGATAGCAAGAGTGTGTTGGGTTATATGAATGAAGAAGCGGTCTGCTGAAAAAATTTCAAGTAGCATACTGTGGCTGATTCTGTGTACGAGGTGGAGTATGTCGCAGCATCTGATGCTGTAAAAAAAATTATATGGCTATGAAAGTTCATCGAGGAGTTGGGAGTGGCATTCTCAGATGGTCTAGTTCTATTTTATTGTGATAGCACTGGAGCCATAGCTCAAGTGAAGGAGCCGAAGGCATATTAGCACACCAAATACATTCTACGTCACTACCATCTTGTATGAGAAATCATAGAGCGAGGTGACGTCGAGCTTCAGAAGATTGATGAAAAGAAAAACATGGCCGATCCATTTACTAAAGCTCTCAAAATCAAAAAGTTCGATAATCACAAATAGAAGATGGATATTCGATATTATTTTGAGTGGCTTTAGTTTAAGTGAAAGTTGTTGAAAAATGTATCCTAAAGCCAATCATCTAGATTGTAGATGATTAAGCTAAATATAATTTATACTTAAATTTTAATTAAATAAAATTATTATTTTGATAATTTCATCATTTATGCATATTCTTATAATGAACTCTTTGTGATGAAATCCTTAGGACTATTTAGATTCGGCAAAGAATGATTTATCGTGTAGTCCTTAAATTGATCGCGACTAAATGATTCGTTGTTACCTAGGATGATAATGTTAATCAAAAGTAGGTTATTGTGTGCCATAAGTGTTGGTTGTCCTCTTAATCAAGAAGCATGGTGATGCTGTTATGGCATGCAGGTGAAATGTAGGGGTACATTTCACTAATCATGACCCAACTATGGAGCTCTCTTCTGCCAAGATTGCTAGAGAAGGATATGGGCATATGTATTCCTTAGACCTGAGATCACCACGATGACTTACAAGCAACTCACTATACTAAGGTACAGGACTATCTGAATTTTTAATTCAGTGATGGAAGGCTACTTGGTGCAGTCAAGTACTTAGCTTATCGGTGCATGAGTCAAGATGAAATTGACCCCTCCAAGTGTTGGAGTAAGTGCATCACTATATTTTAATTTAGCAAATCCTCGATCGGGATAGTCCATATGATGGATGCTGAATTTTGAAATACAATATGGATGAATTTTTAGGATTTATAGTTAATCCTAGATCATCCTATAAGCATCATGGTCAAGGGGATGAATTATACGATAACCATTTGCCACAGGTTTGTCGATGTTGCATTATGATTTTTAACCTATCTAAATATCGGATACCATTGCTAGATGGCCATATTGATTGGTACAAAAAATTAGTTTCTGTGCTACTGGCTTAGGATTCGAACCTATGGAGTCATACACAATAGAAGTTCCTACCTGATCTGGTGGTTGATCAAAGGGTTCCACTAGATTAGGACTCAATTATTATTGAAGGATTAATTAGCAATTAGATTGCTAATTAGCTCAATTTGATTGAGCGATGAGGAATTGATAAAGTCTAATTAAATTTAATTCAATTAGGTTTGACTTGATCAAATCATGTGATGATCTAATCACTTAGGAAGATGGACCTTGATTTGATCAGGAGTTGGACTCGATTAATTTTTAATTTGATTAGCAATTAATTGAATTAGGTGGAAGCCTAATATGATTGGATTTATCCTAGTTTTAATTGGTTTGGATGAAACCAATTTGATCGAATTCAAAGCTAGTTTGAATTCCGATCTCCCTACATCATTGACCTTTGACCCATTCTTTTTCTCCATGCACATTGGGAATGTGCATGGGATTTCTCCATGCCAAAAGGAAGTTGTGCACCTCCTCTTATCTACCTTTGACCTAGTTCAAGCATTGGATCAAATTAGATTGAGAGCAAGTTGAATTTTGAATTCAACTTGTGTTGGTTAGTTTGATTGAAACTTTGCAACTCCCTCTCATCCTCATCTCCACATTTAAAGCTCTCTTTCTCTTGCACATTTTTATGCATTCTAGGTATGGGTGCATAGAAGGAGAGTCCTTCTGCATGTCAACCTCTTGGGATTTGCATTGGAATGGATTAGGAGATCTCTTGAATTTTGAATTCAAGAGATTGGTTGAAACAAGTTCAACCAAACCTATCCTTATCCTCCCATGCATAGATGCCTATTGAAATGGATTTTTTTTCTAGGCATATATAGAGGGATCTATGTGAGAATTAGATGAGAAGCCTTGGTAGTGCGTGGGTGTAGGTGAGGTATTAGAAGAATTTTTGTGAGATAGAAATTAGAGAGGGGAGCATCTCTTTTGGTGTGAGGTTTTCCAAAGAGAGAAAAGTGTCAATATCCTTATGGGTGTGTGCTGGAACCTTAGAGTTGGGACTCTAGGTTTGGATAAATAGTTTGAGTGCCAGATCTCCACCAGCTTTCACCACCATCTTGTCTTCTTCTAGTATGTCTTCTGATTTCTAGAGCATCCAGAAGATCAGGAGCAGTTTGTCGATTAGATCGACGAAGGTTGGCAGTCAAAGGCCCTAGAGAGTAGCTAGCACTTCGGAGGGCCTGATCAGGAATAGAGGCTCCATGTGGACTCACCATAGAGGTCGGACATTTGTGGGGCTGCAGCACGATACGAGATTGATTTTTTGGTGGATCCAGATTGCGATGATCATCTACCCATGCATATGTACTATGCTCTGAACATAGATTGGTCGGCAAATATGATTTGCTGATCGATTATATTTTATTTTTCTAATTCATATTAATATTTCAAAGATCCTGAGTAGGATTTTATGATTAGATCATAGCTTGCATAGAATTAATATAGATTAATTTTGCTTTCACTACTATATATTTTAAAAAAATTTTGAAAATCATGCTCAGAACCTTACTGGTTTTCCCTTCATGAGGCTCTCTATAGCTAAGGCATAAGGGATCTTGCTCATGCAGTGGATCTCCTCAGGGTATCAGTGTTAGATGTGTGACCTAAAAAGCCAATTATTGGCTGATATATTGCATCTTTTAGGGCATATATTTATACTTGATTTATTAAAATTAATAAAATACATATTTTTCTTATTCATTCATATTTAATATGTCTATGAATCATCCAAGGAGTTAATGAATAATGACAAATATTCTTAGGAGTTGAGAATTTGAGACTTGTATTATTAAAGGTTAACTTCTAAATTGCTCCCGATCATTGAATCATCATGAGAATGGTGATGGATCCATTAAGATTGATATGGATCGCTTTTCTTTTAGAAAGATGAGTCTCAAATCTATAGTGTGGGTATACTGGAGTGAGAGTGTAGGTGGTTGTTAGAGAATAATGGTACTGAGCATGACCAAGAATGAGAAGTCACATGATGTCTACTCATGTAGAAAATCGTGCAAGATTTTTAGCATGCTTTTCGAAACTTTTTTCAAAATTTTATTACAATGAAAGCAAATATTAATCTAAAATTAATGCTAAGCATGTATTAATCATATCAAAAATTTTACTTCTGGACATGTTAGTATGTAATAGAAAATTAAATGCATGAGGTTAGTAAATTATATCAACTAATCTACTCATGTTCAGAACATGATACCTATGCGTGGATAGCTGATCTCCATGATCTGAATCTATCAAAAGAAGATCTAGCATTGCGCTATAGCTGCACACTTGTCTGACCTATACGGTTGATCCACATAGAGTTCCCGATCCCGACTAGCTCCATTGGAGTGCTAGCTCCTCATTAAGGCCTTCGATGGTTGATCTCGATCGATCTAATCGATCATCATCTTTTTGATCTTTGGGATGTTTCAAAAAATTAGAACATGAAATTTGGAAGATGATGAGGAGGTGTATTAAGTTAGGTGGTGATCGGGTACTCACAACACTCAATCTCTCCACTCGAACCTAGAGTCCCAACTCTAGGATTTCATACACCTAAAAAACCGTGACACCCGAAAATGCACTTACACCCTTTCTCTTTGGAATTTTCTCCTAAAATAAATTTTCATGGTAGATGGACTTTCATATCTATGCACACCTCACTTAGATCTCATCTTAAGTGGGTGACCAAAAGAGAGAAAATCAAAATATGCATGGGAGGATAAAGTAGCACAGGAAAAATCCTACTTTAACTTTTCTCACCCCAGAACTTGCACCCCAACAAGTTTTCTCTCTCTAAGAAACTCTCCCATGCACATCTCAGATTCCTCACACTCATCCCATGCATGCCTAGAGAAAAAATCTTTTTAAAAAATGTGACATAGTGGGAAAAATGCATGGATAAGGGAGGTTAGTGGGTTTTAACCATCTCCACTTGAATTCAAAATTCAAGTGTATTCCTCATCCAAATCCAATGCCCCCTAAAGTGATTGATGCACAGAAGGACTCTCTTTCTACGTGCCCACACCCAAAAATGCATAAAAAAATGTCAGTTAAAACATAAGAAGGCATGGAGAAAAGGATAAGAACAAGGAAGTTGAAATTGTTTCAACCTTCAACCAACTTGAATTCAAAAATTCAAATTTGATCCAACGTTTGGACCGGGTCAAAGGCAGAAAGAGGAGAGGTGCACAATCACATTTTTGGCATGGAAAACCTCATGCAAATTTAAAATTTGCATGAGAGAAGACTTGGTCAAAGCTTCATGGCATAGGGAGAAAGGAAGTTCAAAATTTAAACTTTTGACTTGGTCCAAATTGGTTTCCACTAAACCAATTAATCTAGACCCAATTAGACTAGGTCAAATCTAACTAAATTAGGCTTAACCCAATTCAATAAAATCCTAATCAAATTAGAAATTAATTAGATCTAGTTCCTGATCAAATTAGGATCAAATCTTTCATAGCGATTAGGTCATCTCATGACCTGATCGGGTCCAACCCAATCGAATCAAATTCAATTGGACTTAATCGAATCCTTATCACTCAATCAAATTGAGTTAATTAGCAATCAAATTGCTAATTAATCATCCAATAAATAAAAGTTCTAATCGGATGAGTGTCTGGGCAATAGAGTCCTATCAATATGAAACTCTTGAAGAATCCCAAACTAGTGGGACTCTTGAATCCAGTATCCCAAACGACTGAAACTCATGATCAAAGAGTCCCAGACTAGTGAAACTCTTGATCTAAGAGTTTTAGATGAGTAGTACTTAGAGTTTTAATTATGTGGGACCTATAAAGATAGAGTTTCAATCTAGTGGGACTCTTGGTCATAGAGTCTTAGTCCAGTGAGACTCTTGACCACAAAGTCCCAGACCATTGGGACTCTTGATCAGCCCTCAGATCAGGTAGAAACTCTTATTATGTGTGACCCCATAGGTTCGAATCCTAAGCCAATAGCATAGGATCTAATTTTTTGTATCAATCGATGTGACCATCTAGCAATGATATCCGACGTTCGGATAGGTCGAATAGTTGCAATGCAACATCGATGAACCTGTGGCATATGGTTACCGTATAATTAATCTCCTTAACCTCAATGCTTAAAAGATGACCTAGGATTTAACTGTCAATCCTAAAAAATCATCTACATTATATTTTAAAATTCAGTATCCATTAAATGGACCATTCTGATCAAAGGTTTGCTAAATTAAAATATAGTGATGCACTTGCTCCAACACTTGAAGGGGTTAATCCCATTTTGACTCACACACCAATTTCATAAGTACTTGACTGCATCCAATAGCCTTCTATCACTAAAATAGAAATTCAAATAGTTCGATACCTAAGTGCGGTGAGTTGCTTGCAAGTTACCATGGTGATCTCATGTCTAAGGAACATTTATATCCATATCCTTCTCGAGCAACTCTTGACAGCTGAGAGCTCCACAGTTAGATCACGTTCAGTGAAATGTATCCTTATACTTCAACTACATGCTATAACAGTATCTCCATACTTCTTGGTTAAGAGGACAACCAAGACTTATGGCACACAATGACCTATATTCTACACATAATGAATCATTTGATCGCGAATTGGTTTAAGGACTAAACAATAAATCCTTCTTTGTCGGATCTAAATAGTCCTTAGGACTTCATCATAGAAGAGTTCATCACAAAAAGATACACAAGAGTGATGAAATATCAAAATAATAATTTTGTTCATTTAAAATTCAAGTACAAATTACATTCAGCTCAACCATCTACAACCTTGATGATTGGGTTTAGGATACATTTTTCAACAACTTCCACTTAGATTAAAGTCACTCAGAATAGTATCAAATACCCATCTTCCATTTGTGATTGTCGAACTCCTTGATTTCGAGGGCTTTTGTAAAGGGGTTGGCCATGTTCTTCTTTTCGTCGATCTTTTGAAGCTCGATGTCACCTCATTCCACGATCTCTCATACAAGATGGTAGCGATGCAAAATGTGCTTGGTGCACTGATGTGCCTTTGATTTTTTTGCTTGAGCTATGGCCCCAGTGCTATCACAGTATAACAGAATCAGACCATCCATGGAGGATGCCACTCCCAATTCATCGATGAACTTTCATAGCCATATAGCTTCTTTCGTAGCATCGAATGTCGTGACATACTCAACCTCACATACAGAATAGGCTATAGTATGCTACTTGAAACTTTTTTAGTAGACTGCTCCTCTATTCAGGATAAACACAATCTGATACACTCTTACCATCATCATGATCAGACTGAAAATTGAAATCAGTGTATCCCACAAGTTTTAAGTTAGTATCTCCATGGATGAGCCACTGATTCTTAGTATTTCTTAAATACTTCAGGATTGTCTTTACAACTTTTCAGTGATTCTCACCTGGATCAGACTACTCACCATTTCTAGTGAGTATGCCACATCTAGTCTCATACATGTCATGGCGTATATGATAGAACCTACTACCAAAGCATATGAAATTTTACTCATATGCTCTCTCTCTTGTGGAGTTATCGGATAATCCCTCTTTGAGAGAGTAATTCCATGGCCTACAGGAGATAGCTCCTTTTGGAATTCTTCATGTTGAAGAGGTTTAGCATGGTATTAATGTACGTGGACTGGGACAACCTAAGCAATCTTTTAGATCTATCCCTATAGATCTTCATTCTTAGGATGTAGGAATCTTCTCCCAAGTTCTTCATGGAGAATTAGGACGATAGCCAAATATTTAATTTTTGTAATGTAGGAATGTCATTTTCGAATAAAAGAATATTATCCACATACAATACAAGAAATATAACAATAGTATTGTTAGTCTATTTATACATGTAGGATTCTTCTCCGTTCTTAATGAAGCCATACATTCTGATCACCTTATCAAAATGCATGTTCCAACTTCGAGATGTCTGCTTCAATCCATAAATGGATCTCTAAAGTTTGCACATCTTGGACTCATCTATGGATGTGAATCCCTTAGGCTATATCATATACATCTCTTCTTCTAGTTCTCCATTTAGAAAAACTATCTTCACATCCATTTGCTATTTCTTATAGTCTAGGTATGCCGCTATCACAAACATAATTTGAATGGACTTGAGCATTGCCATCGGAGAAAATATCTCATCATAGTCAATACCATAATGCTGATGATATTCCTTGGCAACCAAATGGACTTTATAGGTCTCCATTTTTCCATCTGCACTCCTTTTTCTTTTGAAAATCTATTTACACCCAATAGATTTTATCCCTTTAGGTGGATCAACTAGTGTCCATACATTGTTGACATTCATGGACTCCATTTCGGGCTTCATGGCTTCTAGCTACTTATCAAAGTCAGACCTCTACATGGCATCTATGTAGGTGATCAAATCCTCATCATTCTCATCGAGTTCGATAAGATCACCATCCCGGACCAAGAAACCATAGTATCTATCTGATTGATGCGATACTCTATCGGATCTCCTTAAAGGTGCCTCCATAATGAGCTTAGGGTTTGATCTTATTAAATTCAGTTCTGTAGGTTCACTAGAATGTGTCAGTTCTTCCACCTATCGAACTTCACTAAGTTTAATATTAGAGGTAGCTATTCCTTCCATAAGGAACTCCTTTTCCAAAAAGACTATCCTATTGCTGATGAACATCTTTTGCTTTTCTGCAAGGTAGAAGTAATATTCCTTAGTTTTCTTGGGGTATCCTATAAACAAGCATTTTTTGGACCTAGGTTCAAGCTTTTCTGGCTATAAATATTTTATATAAGCTGGACATCCTCAAACCCTAAAGTGAGAGAGTGTCGGCTTACCCCTAGTCCATATCTCATATGGAGTCTTTGCAATAGATTTGCTTGGAACAACGTTCAAAATATAATAAGCAGTTTCTAATACATAATCCCAAAAAGAAATTGGCAGACTCGCAAAGTTCATCACGGACTGAACTATGTCCAATAGGATTCGATTCCTCCTTTCAGATACACCATTATGTTGTGGTATTTTAGGAGAAGTCCATTATGAGAGAATCTCATTCTCTCCTAGATATGTCAAAAATTCATTGGAAATGTATTCATCTCCTCTATCAGATTAAAGAGTTTTAATACTCTTCCTAAGTTATTTTTCTACCTTATTTTGATATTGTTTGAATATTTCAAATGAATTATATTTACTCTTCATAAGATAGATGCATCCATATCTCGATAGGTTGTCAGTAAATGTAATGAAGTAGTTATATCCGCCTCTAGCATATGTGTTCATAGGTCTACATATATCAGTATGTACTAGACCTAGAAGCTCAGTGGCCCATTCACCTTTTCCAATAAAAGATGATTTGGTTACCTTATCAAGAAGGCAGGACTCATAGGTATTCAATGATTCATAATCATTGATGTCAAGGATATGCTCCTTGACTAATCTATTGATCCTGTTCTTATTTATATAACATAGTTGACAGTGTCAAAGATAGGCATTGGAGATATGATCTATTTTGGGCATTTATTTGATGTGTACATTATACTAATAGGTTGTGATAATATAAATGCCATTTCTTAATTATCCTTTTATTACTATAACACCATTCATAATGATATCATAATAATTTTTTTTATTGATAAACAATAACCATCCTAGGCCAAAAGTCCAATAGATATTATATTCATCATAAAAAATGGATAATAATGATAGTCACTTAAAATGATATTATTATATTTGAAAAATAGCTTAAGAGTTTCCAATGCTAGGACTGAAATTTTACTTCCATCTCCAATATTAAGGAATCTATTACCATTCTCAAACTTTCTACTAATTTGAAGTCCATGCAATGAATTGCATATATGAATTAGACTTCCGGTATCTAATTTTTAGGTAGATGTATCACATATGGAGAAATTGTAAGATATTATCATATAACAGCCTTGACTAGCAACCACTTCCTGATTTCTCCTGTTCAGCCTATTCGAATCAAGAGGACCATTCTTCTTTGGGTCTTCTAGATTAAGGTTAACACTAGATCTCTCAAATTTAGATCTTAAATGCTTGTCACTGACCAATAGTGAAGGAGAGGACTAACACTAGCCATTTTATTTATCTGAAAGAAAAAAAATGAAATCTTATTAGTAATTGAATTAATTAATCCTAAAGACTTGGACTTTAGTCTAAAGGTTCTTCCACTATTTTTAATAAATTAATAGTCTCTACCTCTAATTCGAGAAATTACACTAACTTCTTAGTGGATACCGAAATCCACATAGACTACAGACGAACCCAAGGTAGGCTTTGGCTAACCCATGTGCATCTATAGATAGGTTCAAAATTAATTATTTTTTTAAATAATTTTTATTATTTAGGTTTTGCCCTAGAAGCTAATTCAGTAGGTTTGGCCTCCACTGAAAGGATCTGGTTAGATCCAACCATTAACATGATTAAGTTCGGTGCTTCAAACCAATGATGACTAAGCCCGAGGAAAGCTTTGGCCAAACTGATCACCATTATATGAGTGCAATCTAATCATCATATGATGGACAATAATTTCAATATCTGGATGAACACCAGGTGTTAGGCACCTCCAATGTCCATCTAAAAAATTGGACTCATTACTATTCACCTTAATGGAAGGTTATGACTCGATTATCCTCAAAACTTAATCATTTTTAGGAAACTAATAATTTAGAGGATTTAGGTTACTTATAATTTAAGAATAGAAAAGACACGGACCAATTTCTCCCACTGACTTTACCAAGTCAAATCCTCCCACTGACTTCACCAAGTCAATAGATTAGGATTAGGATCAATTTAGGCCCATGGGCACCTAATTCATTCTTATTAATTGAAATCAATCAAATTGATTTCTAGTGACATGGGTCAGCTCGAATCACTAAGTGATCTAATCAAATCCTAATAGATCATGTCGATCAGATAAGTGAGATCAGTGGAAGGGATATAATATGAACTCGTCAAAGATCAAATTAATGCGAGTAGCTCCTAATTAAAAATCATTGGTCTAGACTGCCAAACTTACTTTAAACACCAATCGGTTAATTAGATTTAATTTGATCAACTTAGTAATTTTGGACTAGACCACTTAGCCATGAATCAAGTCCATCTTGGTCTTTGTTAAAGACATGGACTCATTCAACTACAACTATTAAAGTTGAGTCTAAAGTATCCTTGACCTAATCTAATTCAATATCTGATTAGATTTGATCAATTACTCTAAATTAATCCATTCTTTAACTAACCTTAGGTCAACCCAATTAATGGACCTAATTCATCTAATGCTTTAATCCATAGTTTTATGATTTTATCTTAGGATATTTAATTTATAATTCTATACCTTTATAGATGTTGGTGCAGAAATTGATTATCGTCGGAATCAGCTGGAGCGGTGGTGGACAAGGTCGCCGTCGGAACCTGCAAAATAAAGTCCCATCCGAAGTCGATGGGGGGTGGCTCTGACAGAACCCTTCGATGATCAAGTCAGCTCTGGTCAATAGGAATGGAGTGCTCGAAAATGAGTTCCACAGAGCTTAGAGAAGAAAAGAAGAGCTTAGAGCTTAAAAATTAGAGTTAGCATATCTGGAGGGTCTTTTTTATAGGCGGAGCTTGATGGTGACAGTTATAGCCGCGTGGTGGTGGGCCGCTCGAGGTTCGACGAAGTCAGTCCTTAGGGGAGGGCACGGTCTACAGCACCACCTGCAATGGATTGACGGTGACAGCCATCGCCGCTTGGTAGTAGGTCACTGTCGCCTATGGTAGACTGATGGTGACCGTTCGTCCAGCTTTAATAGCCATGGCTCTCAGAAAGTAGGCATTGATTAGACTTCAGCATATATCGATCCCGAAGGAGTTTGAACTTTCAAAGAGGAAACTCAGAAGGAGTTCGGCTCCCGTAGGCATCTGGCTGGAGGTGTGCAGCTAAGGCTCGATCGTTGGAAAGTTTGGAAGAAGCTCGTCCGATCGAAGGAGATGTCTGGGAGGAGTCTGGCTCCTGAAGAAGTCAGGTCGAAGGGGATGTCTGGAGGAAGTTCGGCTCTTGCAGGCATCTGGCTAGAAGGGCATGGAGAGAGTTCAGCACTCGCAAGAGTCCGACTGAAGCTCGCCGCTGAGGGGTTCGACTAAAGCCCGGTCGCTAGGAGTCCAAGGAGCTCGATCGCTAAGCAGTTCGATCGACTGAATGGGTTCGAAGGAGCTCGACCGCTAAGCAGTTCGACTGGCTGAATGGGTTCGAGGGAGCTCGGCCGCTGGGAGTTCGAGGAGCTCGATTGCTAAGCAGTTTGGCCGATTGAACGAGTTTGAAGGAGCTCGACCGGCTGAAGGAGTAAGCTCTTCCATGGCTACTGGTCGCATTAGACTGAGCATCGAACTGGACTTCAGTAGGGGCGAGGTTTATCCCCAACAATAGCCCCCTCACTTTCGAGTTTGAAACTTGAAGGAAGGGAGTGTAGAAAAGGTGACTGCCAAAGTCTTCTTCTGGGCTCCGTGCTGGTTCAGGTCGAAGCTCAGGGAAGATCTCATCTCTAGCTAAAGTTGATGTTGATGTTGAAGCCCGAAGGAGATCTGATCTCCAACCGAGGTCGAAGTAGATCTCATCTCATGCGATCGAGGTCGGAGGTTGAGATCCTCCGGGGGGTGATATTGTCTTCATCAGCTGAGGCTGACTCATGGGAGATCTCTTCTCCTATAGTCATGGTTAACATAGATGCTCAGTAGAGATCTGATCTCTGGCTGAAGTCGACGCGGTCGCTTGGGAGAGATCTTCTCTGGCCGAGGTTGGCTCGGGCGCTCGGGAGAGATCTTATCTCTAGCCTAGGTTATCGCGGGCTGAGGTTGTCACGGTCACTCGAGAGAGACCTTATCTTTGGCCGAGGTTGATGTCTCCTACAGTCGAGGTTGCCTTAGGGAAGATCTTATCTCCTGCTGCCAAAGTTAGCCCGGACCCTCGAAGGAGATCTTATCTCCTATAGTCGAGGTTGAAGCGATCGTTTGGGGAGATCTTATCTCCTACGACCGACGCTCGAAGGAGATCTTATCTCCTGCGATCGAGGTCGATGGCCAAGTTTGCCTCGGAGGAGATCTTATCTCCTGCTGTTGAAGTTGGCCCAGACTCGGGAGATCTTATCTCCTGCAGCCGAGATTGTCTTAGGAGAGATCTTATCTCCAGTAGTCGAGGTTGACGTGGACCTTCGGGGGAGATCTTATCTCCTACAGTCGAGGTTTCCTCGAGAGAGATCTTATCTCTGGTCGAGGTTGTCTCAATCGATTGCTCGAAAGAGATCTTATCTCTAGTTAAGGTTGTCCACGGTCGCTCGGGAGAGATCTTATCTCTAGCTGAGGTTGGCGCGGTCGCTCGAGAGAGATCTTATCTTTGGCCGAGGTTGTCTCAGTCGCTTGGAAGAGATCTTATCTCTAGCCGAGGTTGAGGCAGTCGCTCGAGAGAGATCTTATCTCTAGCCGAGGTTGTCCATGATCGCTTGGGAGAGATCTTATCTCTGGCCGAGGTCATCTCGATCGCTCGAGAGAGATCTTATCTCTAGCCGAGGTTGTCACGATCGCTCGGGAGAGATCTTATCTCTAGTCGAGGAGAGATCTTATCTCTAATCGAGGTTGGCTCAGTCGCTCGGGAGAGATCTTATCTCTAGTTGAGGTTGGCTCGATCGCTCGGAAGGTTGATGCGGTCGCTCGGGAGAGATCTTATCTCTGATCGAGATTGTCTCGGTCGCTTGGGAGAGATCTTATCTTTGGCCGAGGTTGTAGGTTTTTGACCTGCCCGTGTTAGGATGAGGTTCTCCTCCTATTTCTAACACGACGACTATTAACTGCTTCTTTCCCTGTCATCATATAGTTTTCGCGCCTAGAAACAATATTATCGAAAGCAAAGAATTTTATTGAAAGAAAGTTACTAGCAATGCATTCCCAAATTCTGTGTGTTTTAGGGTCCTGGTAGCGTTGTTCCTCCGCATTTCTTCAGGCGGATGATCTTTTCTATCTCATGCTGGCCTCCTCAATTTGGTGCATGCTTCTCTTGGCTCTAACGCTAGGAGGTGACGAATCGTCGATGTGCCAAGCTTCTCCCAAGGGTAACATTGATGACGCTGTGAGGTGGCTGACCTTTTCGTTTTTGGTTATGGCAGCACCATTGGCCGATCTTCTCCTACTTCAGGCTAGCATCGAAGAAATTTACCCAGCCGCCCCTTTTTGATGAGCTCCTTAATTTTGTCTCAAAGCTGGATGCATTCCTTAGTGTCGTGGCCGTGGTCGCGATGGTAGAGGTAGTACTTGCTTCGATCGTGCTTGTTTGGGAGAAACCGTAATCCTTCTGGTCTTGGCGGTTGGTTCTTAACTTTGGTGAGAATTTGAGTTAGAGAAGCGTTGAGGGCGGCATAGTCATGGAACCTTTCGGGAGTTAAAGGACTTCTTCGCGCCCTTCTGTTGGGGCTTCCTTGGTGGCGAGCTTGAAAAGTTTGGGCCTTGCTTGCGCTGGGGAGGTCGTAAGCGCGGTCGAACTTCATTCCATCCTCTTGTTAAACTGAGAGAACTTCATGCCCCTTTGTTGGGGCTTCCTTGATAGCGAGCTCGAGGTGAAGTTCAGCCTCACTTGTGCTGGGGAGGTCGTGGATGCGGCCGAACTTCATTCCGCCTCCTTGCGAAACCTTCTGCAGGAGAAGTTCATGGTTCTTTATCCGAACTTCCTTGATGACGAGCTCGAGAGGGAGTTTGGTTTCGCTTGCACCGAACTTCATTCCACTTTCCCGTGAAACCCTTCGTGGGGGATCTTCATGCTTCTTTGTCCGAACTTCCTTGATGACGAGCTTGAGGGGGGTTCGGTTCCGCTTGCGCCGAACTTCATTCTGCTCTTTCGCAAAACCCTCCATGGAGGAACTTCATGCTTCTTTGTCCGAACTTTCTTGAAGACGAGCTCGAGTGGGAGCTCGGCTTTGCTTGCCCGAACTTCTTTCCGCTTTCCCACGAAACCTTCCATGGGAGAACTTCATGCTTCTTTGTCTGGACTTCCTTGATGATGAGCTCGAGGGGTAGCTCGACTTTGCTTGCTCGAACTTCATTCCACCTCCTGCGAATTCTTTGTAGGGGGTTTCGTTGATGACATACTCGAGGGAGAGTTCGGCCTTGCCTACGTTGAACTTCACTCCATCCTCCTGTGAAGCTTTTGTCGGGAGGAGTTCATGCTCCTTTGTCGGGGCTTCCTTGATGGTGAGCTCGAGGGAGAGTTCGGCCTTGCTTGCACTGTCGAACTTTGTTTCGATTTTGTAGAAAAACTTCTGCTCTCCATTTCTCCTTCTTTAGGGCGATTGGTATGCCCGAATGCTCTTCCTTAAGGTCGGTTCCTCGCATCCTCTTGGCAGGTTTGCTGGCAAAGTCCCTATCAGAGGTTGTCACACGGCCAGCATCATCTCGGTGGGGCCACGAACCTGACTAGTAGGTTGAACTGCTTAACATCTACGGTGGCTTCGTGTGGAACCTAGGCTGCCGAGACTGAAATGAGAGCAGATGGACCTGGCACGTAGGCTGTCGATCGCCAAGTCGGAGCTCTCCTGGGAGGCATTTTCTCTTCGAGAAAGAACTCTAGTGAGGAAGAAGAGAGATCTCCAGAGAGGGAAGAGAGAAATCATCGTCGAGCACTCCTTTAAGAATAAGCGAACCTCGGAGGTTCGTGCCCTTCCTCTAGCGCCAATCTGTTGGTGCAGAAATTGATCATCATCGAAATTAGCTGGAGCGGTGGTGGATGAGGTTGCCGTCGGGACCTATAAAATAAAGTTTCATCTGGAGCTGGTGGGGGGTGGCTCCAGCAGGACCCTCCGATGATCAAGTCAGCTCTGGCCAATAGGAATGGAGTGCTCGGAAATGAGTTCCACAGAGCTTAGAGAAGAAAAGAAGAGCTTAGAGCTTAAAAATTAGAGTTAGCGTATCTGGAGGATTCTTTTTATAGGTGGAGCTTGATGGTGACAATCGCAGCCACGTGGTGGCGGGTCACTTGAGGTTCGACGAAGTCAGTCCTAAGGGGAGGGCGCGGTCTGCAGCACCATCTGCAATGGATTGACGGTGATAGCCATCACCGCCTGGTAGTGGATTGTTGTTGCCTGTGGCAGACTGATGGTGACCGTTCGTCCAGCTTTAATAGCCATGGCTCTCAAAAAGCAAGCATTGATTGGACTTTGGCATATATCAATCCCGAAGGAGTTCGAACTCCTGAAGAGGAAGCTCGGAAGGAGTTCGACTCCCGTAGGCATCTGGCTGGAGGTGTGTAGCTAAGGCTTGGTCGCTGGAGAGTTCGGAAGGAGCTCGTCCGATCGAAGGAGATGTCTAGGAGAAGTTCGGCTCCTGAAGAAGTCAGGCCGAAGGAGATGTCTGGAGGGAGTTCGGCTCTTGCAGGCGTCTGACTGAAAGGGCGCGGAGAGAGTTTGGCACTCACGAAAGTCTGACTGAAGCTCACCGTCGAGGGTTTTGACTAAAGCCTGACCGCTGGGAGTCCAAGGAGCTCGATCGCTAAGCAGTTCGGCCGACTGAATAGGTTCGAAGGAGCTCGACCGCTGGGAGTCCAAGGAGCTCGACCGCTAAGCAGTTCGACCGACTGAATGGGTTCGAAGGAGCTCGACTGCTAGGAGTTTGAGGAGCTCGACTGCTAAGCAGTTTGATCGACTGAACGGATTTGAAGGAGCTCGACCACTGAGGAGCTCGATCGGCTAAAGGGGTAAGCTCTTCCGCGGCTACTGATCGCATTAGGCTGAGCATCGAACTGGACTTTGGCAGGAGAAGGGTTTATCCCCAATAATAGACAATACTTAATTCTCTTAATTAAGTTTTTAGACTGATGAATTGGGGTTCAGCATTTTAAAAATAATTTTTAAATTTTAAAAGAGTTTTATTTTCTATTCACTAAATGGGTTGACTCATTTCACAAATGGATCAACATATTGCTAGTTTTAAATAGAAAATAAAATATAATAAAAATTAAATCATGAATTATCTTTTAGATCTAATCTAAATACATTCATGTTTAACTTTTTAATTAAAATAATTTTAATTATAAAGATCCTTTCACTATTCATCTTAACAAATGAGTTCATAGTGGCACCCCTAGCGCCATAAGGGATCCCCACTGAATGGGAGGAGATGGCCTTTAAATCATACTTGTCCCTTATAACTAGATGGCTTGGTGGCTCATTCATCCTCGATTACTAAGTTATCTGGATCTAATATATTGAATATATAAATATTTAATTTTCTAATTAATATATTAGAACATGTCAAGCAACCCTTGTTCTGGTACCATTGTAGGAAATCGCATAGGATTTTTAGCATGCTTTTTGAAACTTTTTTCAAAAGTTTATTATAGCAAAAGTAAATATTATTTTAAAATTAATACTAAGCATGCATTGATCATATCAGAAATCCTACATCTAGATCTAGACATGTTAATATGTAATAGAAAATTAAATGCATAAGATTAGTAAATCATATCAACTAACCTACTCGTGTTCAGAACACGATACCTATGCATGAATAGCTGATCTCCATGATCTGAATCTACCAAAAGAAGATCTGGCATCATGCTATAGCCGCACACTTATCCGACCTCTATGGTTGGTCCACATAGAGTTTTTGGTCCCAACCAGCTCCAATGGAGTGCTAGCTCCTCGCTGAAAACTTCGACGACTGATCTCGATTGATCCAATTGATCATCTTTTTTTTGATCTTTCAGATGCTCCAAAATATTAGAACATAAAATTTAGAGGATGATTAGAAGCTTTATCAAGTTAGGTGGTGATCGAGCCCTCACAACACTCAATCTCTCCAACCGAACCTAGAGTCCCAACTCTAGGGTTTCACACACCTAAAAAATCCTAATGCCCAGAAATGCACTCACGCCCTTTCTCTTTTGAATTTTCTCATGAAACAAATTTTAACGATAGATGGACTTTCCTATCTATGCACACCTCACTCAAATCTCATCTTAAGTGGGTGACCAAAAGATAGAAAATCAAAATATGCGTGAGAGGATAAAGTGGCACAGGAAAAATCCTACTTTGACTTTTCTCACCCTAGAACTTGCCCCCCAACAAGTTTTCTCTCTCTAAGAAACTCTCCCATGCACATCTTAGATTCCTCATGCTCATCCCATGCATGCCCAGAGAAAAAATCTTTTTAAAAAATGTGACACAGTGGGAAAAATGCATGGATAAAGGAGGCTAGTGGGTTTTAACCATCTCCACTTGAATTCAAAATTCAAGTGTATTCCTCATCCAAATCCATCACCCCCTAAAGTGATTGATGCATAGAAGGACTCTCCTTCTATGCACCCATACCTGGAAATGCACAAAATAATGTGCATCAAAATATAAGGAGGCATGGAGAAAAGGATAAGAACAAGGAAGTTGAAATTGTTTCAACCTTCAACCAACTTATATTCAAAACTTCAAGTAATTCAAATTTGATCCAATATTTGGACTAGGTCAAAGGTAGAAAGAGGAGAGGCACACAATCACATTTCTAGAGTGGGAAACCTCATGCAAATTTAAAATTTGCATGAGAGATGACTTGGTCAAAGCTTCATGGCGTAGGGAGAAAGGAAGTTCAAAATTCAAACTTTTGACTTAGTCCAAATTGGTTTCTACTAAACCAATTAATCTAAACCCAATTAGACTAAGTCAAACCCAACTAAATTAGGCTAAACCCAATCTAATAAAATTTTAATCAAATTAGAAATTAATTAGGTCCAGCTTTTGATCAAATTAGGGTCAAATCTCCCATAGCGATTAGGTCATCTCATGACCTTATTGGGTCAAATCCAATCGAATCAAGTTCAATCGAACTTGATCAAATCCTCATCACTCAATCAAATTAAGCTAATCAGTAATCAAATTTCTAATTAATCATTCAATAAATATAGAGTCCTAATCGAGTAGGTGTCTGGGTAATAGTGTCCCATCAACATGAAATCTTGAAGAGTCCCAAACCAGTGGGACTCTTGAACCTAGTGTTCCAAATGAATGAAACTCATAATCATAGAGTCCCAGACTAGTGGGACTCTTGATTTGAGAGTCCTAGATGAATAGAACTTAGAGTTTCAGTCCTGTGGGATCCACAAAGATAGAGTCCTAATCCAGTAAAACTCTTGGTTATAGAGTTTCAGTCCAGTGGAACTCTTGACCATAGAGTCTTAGACTATTGAGACTCTTGATTAGCCATCAGATCAGGTAGAAACTCCTATTGTGTATGAGTCCATATGTTCAAATCCTAAGTCGATAGTATAAAAACTAATTTTTTATACCAATCGATGTGACCATCTAGTAATGGTACCCGATATTTGGATACATTGAATAGTCATAATGCAACATCGATGAACCTATGGCATATGATTACCGTATAATTTATCCCCTTGATCTCAATGCTCAAAAGATAACCTAAGGTTTAACTATCAATCCTGAAAAATCATCTACATTGTATTTCAAAATTTAGTATCCATCGAATGGACCAACCTGGCTGAGGGTTTGCTAAATTAAAATATTGTGATGCACTTGCTCCAACACTTGGAGGGGTCAATCCCATCTTGACTCATACACCGACTTCATAAGTACTTGATTGCATCCAGTAGCCTTCCATCACTAAATTAGAAATTCAGATAGTTCAGTACCTAAGTGTAGTAAATTGCTTACAATTTACCATGGTGATCTCAGGTCTAAGGGACACTTATACCCATATCATTTGCAAGCAACTGTTGACAACAGAGAGCTCCATAGTTGGATCACGTTTAGTGAATTGTACCTCTATACTTCATCTGCATGTCATCATAGTATCTCCATACTTCTTGGTTAAGAGGACAACCAACACTTATGGCACACAACAACCTACACTCGATACATTATCGTCCTAGGTAACAATGAATCATTTGGTCGCGAACTAGTTTAAAGACTAAATAACAAATCCTCCTTTGTCGAGTCTAAATAGTCCTTAGGACTTCATCACAGAAGAGTTCATTATAGAAAGTTACACAAAAATGATGAAATACCAAAATAATAATTTTATTTATTTAAAATTTAAGTATAAATTATATTTTGCTCAACCATTTATAATCTAGATAATTGGCTTTAGTATATATTTTTGAACAACTCACTCATTAGTGACTATGTCGATGCTATAGTTATGTGAGTAGTTCTTTGACCTGTGGTGTTTCGATTGCTCATAGTGGAGTTGCTATAATTTGATGACATATAAACATGATCCCTAGCCATTCGAAGCCTTGCGGTGTTCGTTGGCTGTAGTAGATTCACTATAGGAGTAGGGTGTGTACTTATAAGGCATATATCGATCTTAATAGTTGAGGAGTAGTCCTATGTAACCTAAGAGGCTGAGTCCTTAAATCTATAGCCATAGTAGTGATTATGGAAAGAAGTTTCCACGAAATTCATGATTGGACTCAAGCTAATTATGTCTTGTATATGATAGATGTTTAGGTTTTGATGAGTTTTCATGACCAGTATCCTGTTGGGACTCTCGATAGAATAACTTGATCATACGGTAACTACATCTAGGAGTTCATCTTTTTGTTCTACTGAGTTATCACTATATGCTGCTAGGCATCACTAGTGGATTGTGAAAACTCACTAGTATCATTTTCAGATCAACGATCCTTGTTAGGATGAGTTAGAATTGTTCCAGCCTATTGAAAGATATTTTAATGATTCTGTGATGAAGATCACGGTATGTCTCACTATCAGATAGAATAGAATCTTAGGGGTCACATACAAAAGAAGCATGTCCTGATCAACGGCCTGAATCATAATAAAATTATCAATTGGATGGATGATTTGAATTAATTTGTAAGAGTTATAAATTTAGCAACTGCTAATTATTAGCACGAGGGACTTAATTGAAAGTGTTGCAATTCAATTGGATCTGATTAAATTATGGATCACGTTTTAATTAATTTAAATAAGATTTAATTTAATTAAACTTGAATTAATAAGGTTAATTGAGTTTAATTATCTAAGTTGGACTTGGATTTCAGTCTTGATTTAATCAAGTTTGATAGTCTTTTCAAATTTGATTCAAATCAGGCTCGAATTGGATTCAGATTGAACCCAAATTAGACCCAATTGATCTTGACCACCTAAGCCTAGGTTCTCTAGGCTTCTCTCTCTTATTTGACCAACCAAATCAGGAGTGCGGCATTAGAAATCATGCTGGATGCTCTTCTTGCACATATGAAGAAAAGATGTAGGCACTTCCATTCTTCTTTTGGATAAGAACTAATCCAATTCAAATTCAAATTGAATTGGATAAATTCTTATCTGATTAAGATGTTGGTTGTGGCATGGAAGTGGAGTTTTAGTTTTGCGCGATGAAACATAAGAGGGAGGGCATGTATGCATGAGGTTTGTTAAGAGATTTTTCTTTCTTGCCACACCAACCACCCCAACACCTCTCCTCTCCTTTCTTACACATCCCAACATCAAACTAACTTACTCTCTAGATCTGATCTGAGAGATTAGGGAGTTAATGAGGACATGAGACATTTATTTTGTGCAACAAAATATATGAGAAAAGGGTGGGCATGCGTTATAAGGAGTTAATCACTACTATAGAAAAGGGCTACTATAGTGGTTCATAACCACTGTCGTAGACTAAAAAATCATTGCTATAAGCTACCACAACTATTAGTTAACCATTGTCATAGCAGCCATCATCGTAGATCTATAGCAATAATTTTTATAGCAATTACAGAAATCATTGCCATAGAAGCTATGGCAGTGATTTGCGAAACACTGCCATAGCTAATCTATGGCAGCGGTTACAAAACTACTGCCATAAGTCTAATGTAGCAGTTTTATCACCACTGCCATAGGTTATGGCAGTGGTTGGTATGTATTCTATGGTAGCATTTGACACGACTACGACAGTAGTTTTGCAACCACTGCCATAGCTTTTGAATAATTAAAAATATATAATTTTTTTAATTTTTTATTTTTTATCTAATAAATGTAGTTCAATATATAACATAAGAAAATATAATAAATATAAGAATATTTTTAAAATACTTAAGTTTTATTACTGAATAAAATTTATTATAATATTTAAAAAAATACATCAGAAGTCTCCTAAATCTACATCTAAGTCATCATCATCGGGAAGAGATAGAGCACAAGCTGGAGGAGCTGGAGCTACAGCTGGAGGGGTTGGAGCTGAAACACCGACCAATATGTTCTCAAGGCCCATTAAGTCAGCTCCAAAATACATGCTAAGCCACATCACCATAATGCTCAGGATGCCCTATAGCTGAGATGTATGCTCCTCAGCCTGAGCAGCCCTTCCATAGCTTGATCTACCTGTGGCCTCACCTAAGCTACCTACACCAATGCCTCCTCAAGCTACTCCTGACTGACGACACCAAAAGTATGTGAAGAGATGCTCACCTCAGAACAGTAGTTCATCAGCATATTTCCGGACCTGCATTAGATCCTTTCAGAGTGCTCATGCCCCAAGACCTAAGATAGATGGTCATGTGGGCCAAAGGTGTCCGAGCCCTCACTCACGAGCACGTCTAACTACTCTTGTAATTATAAATTTAAATAAAATATCATAAAAATTCTATAATAATAATCATACTCATATATTTATTACTTACAAAAATCCTTCGAATCATGGCATTCATCGACCTACCTTTCTTGTCCGTAAGGTTGAATCGAAAGATCTCACTATGGCTGGGCATCACATCATCTCTCGTTAGCTATAACAATTGGACTAGTTTATTAGAAATATATAAAAAAATAATTTAATTTGTCTAGTAAGATTCAAAATTTATTATCTCTCTATGCACATGACAGGCCATAGACTCATGGTCGAGAGTGTGCGTGTATTCCTGAGCTGCCCAATTATCCCATTTCTAATGAAAGACAACCTAAAATATATTTAAATAAATAAAAAGTATTTAAAAAATATTTAAATATAATTTTAAGTATATTAAAAAATTTAAAAGTTAGAAATTAAACTTTGAACTCCTGACTCTTCTAATGTCTAACCATTCCCTCCCACTGGCTTTTTCAGAGTATCCCATTGATGCTCGAGTCATCCTCTATGGAGCTTGACCTTGTATCCCCAATACAACTCCCCAATCTTTTTTAGTTGGGCATCTCAAGCCCTCTCATGATCTAAAAAGTCATACCTCCTCTATGTAAAGTTATCAAAAGTCAGTTACAAAATTATTCTAATCAAATATTATGTAAACATATCAAATACAAAAATATAATTAAGATATACTTACCCATATCTCCTCCCACACCTGATCCTTGACCCCAACATCCATCAATCGCCAGTCTCTGAAAAGTACTGGGATGATGTCGGATTGCCTCACAAGCACTCCAAGAAAGGAATGCATCTTCCACACGATCTTCCTTACTAGCCTTCCCTCCGTATCGTACTCCACCATCACCTGAAGCTGGCAGGTCCATACATGCCACATGCATGTGGAACTATGAAATATCTAACTAGATGATGTACCTTCAATAAAAATACATTATGTAAATATAAGAGTGTACAATAATTATATAAATAAATAAATAAATGACATAATAAAAATATACACTCACTAGCCATGGGATCATACGACGTGGATGCCAGTGGAGACTCATCGGTGGGTGGAGCATGTGCCAGAGATATGGTCGATGGTGGAGGCTCAGATGTCGGTGGAGTTGACATTGATTTAGGAGTAGATACCGATGGTCCCTGGGCAGTCGATGCGGAGGTGGATGGAGTATGCTCCACTTGCAACTCAGATGCAGAGCTTCACGTAGCCCGTTGAGGGACAGGGGTGAAAGCTAGATGGCATTTCGGTGCCATCATGACCTGCAATGTTAACGAACATTTGCCAATACAATATTTTAAATAATAATATTAGTAGACCATCAATAAATAGACTCTAACTAAATGAAGTTTATTTAAATCTTACCGTACTCTTACATCATGCTCGATCTATTTAAATCTTATCGTAATCTTACCAGTAGGGGTTTCCTCATCGGTCGGCACGGTCCAAGGGCTATCGACATGACCCAAGACTGCTGGCATGGTCCAAGGCTATCCACGACCATCGATACGACATGGCCCAAGGCTATCAGCACGGCCTAAGGCCATCCATGGCCATCGACACGGCATAGCCCAAAACCCGTCGGCATGGTCCAAGGGCTGTCTAGGGCCATCGACATGGTATGACCCAAGACTGTCGACATGATTCAGGGCCATCCATAGTCGTCGACATGGCACAGCCTAGAATCCACTGGCAAGAGTTTTCTTATCGATCGGATGGCCTAAGGGCTGTCTACGATCGTCGACATGGCATGGCCCAAGGCTGCCGGCATGGCCACTAACATGGCATGGCCTAAGATTGTCGGTATGGCACAAAACCCACTGATGGAGGTTATCAGCCGGCATGGCCATAGGGCTATCCACGACCGTCGACACAGCATGACCCAAGACTGCCGAAATGGCCTAGGGCCATCCACGATCGTTGATACGGTATGGCCCAAGGATACTGGTATGGCCTAGAACCCATTGGCGATGGTTTTCTTATGGATCAGCACGATCCAAGGGCTGTCCATAGTTACTGACATGGCATGACCTAAGGCCGTCCATGACCGTTGACACAGCATGGCCCAAGGCTTCTGGCATGGCCCAAAACCCATTGGTGGGGGTTTTCTTATCGATCAGCATGACCCAAGAGCTATCCACGATCGTCGACACGACACGACCCAAGATTACTGACATGGCTCAGGGCCATTCACAGCCACCAACATGGCACGGCCTAGCCTAGAACCCATCGGTAGAGTCTAGAATCAATCGGTAGGAGCTCTCTTACCCACCGACATGATTCACGATTGATGAACAATTATAATATTTATAATATTTATTATAAAAATTATAAATATTATTATAAATATTATAAATAAATAATAAATAATTTTATAAAATTTAAAAAAATGATACCTACGGCTATGGAGAGAGGGTCGCACAGAGAGCTCTGAGGATCGCCGACAGCAGCACTAGAAGAAGATGGCGGTGCTAGAGGTAGCTTGCAAAATGAGAGAGACACAAGATAGTGAGATAGAGAAAGAGGAGAGAGAAAGAGAAAGAGAAAAGAGAGAGAAAGAGGAAAGAGAGAGTGATAGATAGATAGAAAGAGGGAAGAGAGAGAAAGAGAAAGTGAGAGAGTAGAGAGGGGGTGGGTCGGGTCAAGGGAAGAGAGAAGAAAGAGAGAGCATGGAGGGGGTGGGTTGGGCCAAGGGAAGAGAGGAGAGAAAGAGAGAGAGAGAATAGGAAGGGGTCAGAGCCGACGGTTGGGCTAGTCGGGGAAGAAGGGGGAGGTGGCAAAGTCGACGGACGAACCAATCAAGAAAGGAGGAGGGCGAGGTAGCGGGGCTGGTGACTAGGCCAGTTGGAGAAGAAGGGGCAAGCGGGGAGGTGGCAGAGCCAACGGCCAAGCCAGTTGGGGAAGGAGGAGGAGGGGGAGGTGGCGGGGATGGAGGCTGGGCCGGCCAGTAAGAAGGGGGCAAGCGGGGAGGTGGCAGAATCGACGATCGGATCGGTCGGGGAAAGAGGAGGGGGAGGTGGCAGGGGGCTGGCCGAGGAAGAAGGGGCAAGCAGGTGAGGTGGCGGACCTGATGGCCAGTTCGATTGGGGAAGAAGGAGGAGGCACGGGTGGAGCCCACACCGATCGAGGAAGAAAGAGGAGGCAGGGGAGGAGTCAGCACCAACCGAGGAAGAAAATGGAGGTGAGGGCCTCACCGACGGTGGAGAGGAGGAGGGGAGAGAGAACTCGGAGAGGAAAATAAAATGAGAGTGAAATTTGAAAAAAATCTACCTATGGCAATGGTTCTCAAACTACTACCATAAATCTATGGTGGTGGTTACTGAAAACTACTACCATAGGTCTATGGCAGTAGTTCAAAAATCACTGCCATAGGTCTAAGGCAGCGATTTCAAGTAACCATTGTCATAGGTTAGAAATAATTTTTTTTAATTTTTTTCTAAATATTACAAAATTTTAGAATTTAATATCCATCTTCATCATTCATTATCTAAATAATTACCATTAGAGTATCGTCACAAAAGATCACCTCGATTCGATAGCCCTAGCTTCATCGATCAGTAAAATTCGATTTCGATGATCACAAATGATGGTACGATGATCTGATAGATGAAAACTATCGATGGATCTAAAAATCTATAACGATGATCTTGGTGATATTTGTAGCACCCTATCTGTTAGATATTTATGCCCTAAAAGCTAGATTGACTGACACTTGTAATACACTTCTAAAGATAAAATTATAATTTTGACTATAAATAATAAAATAGATTATTTTCTATCACAGTGTGTATTTTGAAAGTGTCTATGATACATCATTTGAGTTAATGGTAATAATAGTTCATATTTTTAAGAGTTGAAAATTTAAGACATGAATTTTCATTATTAACTCATAAAATGCTTCCGGCTGTTGGATCATCATGAGGATGGTGATTGATCTGGAAGGTTGGTGTACAATCGCTTCTTTAGGAGAGATGAGTCTTAAGTTTATGGTATAGAGACATCAGAGCAAGAGTATAGATACTCGTTAGAGAACGAGGGCACTGAGTGTGACCACCTCGAGCAGTCATAAGAAAGTCTACCTTCTCGTCGATGACTGGCTCGAAGTTGTAGTGGTGTGTCTAGTTCTTTGACCTAAGGTGCATTGGCAGTTTACCTTGAGGGTGTTATAGTATGACTACACTATAACTCGATCTCCTAACCATTCAGAACTTGGAGGTGTATGTTGGCTATAGTATGTTCATTGCAGAAATTGGATTGCTCCAATAGGGGATCTATCTACCTCGGTAGATGAGGAGCAACCCTATAATGATAATGAGAATCAAGTCCATAAGCCCACGGCCATGGTAGAGTAAAATAATAGAAAGAATTTCTATTAAGGTATTTCACATTGGACTTAAATCGAATGATTAATTGATATGACGGAAATTAGGGTTTGACGAGATCACCTTCACCCTAAATCGGTCAGGGCTCAAGATAGAGAAACTTAATCACATAGGTAACTGCACTGAGAGGTTTGCTTTTAGTTCTAATGGGTTGCCACCATATGCTGCTAGGTGTCATTGATGGATTTTGGGAGCAATTAGAATAATTTGGATGATCGATCATACTAGTTGTCTAAATTAGAAAAGTTCTGATCCATCGGAAGATGTTTCGATGATGTCGATGATAGAGATCGCGATGTATCCCATTACCATATGGAACTAAACCTAACTAGATCATACAAATAAGGGTTTGGATCTGGATGTCATCAACTGGACTAACCCAGTTCAATTGATTTGAATAAGATTCAATTAGGTTCAAGAAAATTTTGCTAACACACGATTGAGCCTAATGTTCTCCTTTAATAATCATTAAAACTTATCTCAACTGAGCTAAATATGTTTGGGCTCACTCAAAAATCTTTACTTGGTCTAACTAGAGCTTGTCTAGATTAGAAAAGGATTATCTTAATTTATGAGATAAATTTGAAATAATGTCTGCCATTTTTGGTCACCTGTTAAATCTTATTTTTGGACATTGGTCAAATGTTAACCTTGGACACTTAGACATCTGCCCATGTATCATGCACTCATAGGAGAGTACTTGGGGACTTGTCTGCCTACTAAAATGTAGATAGAAAGAGGGCACACACCTAGGAAGGTGTGCATCCATGAGGATAAAGCTGGAGTCCCATACAGATGGAACTCCAGGGTTGCTTCAGGAGATTAAACTATATGGCACCAAGAAGTCTTGTTTGACCCAATCTTGGCACCACCTTAGGAGGTTTTTGAGGGTCTCTCATTTGATTGGATCAGATGATGTCATCCCACTAATCAGATTTAAATTTGATTGCACAAGGCCATGATTGGTCGAGATGATGTGGCACTACATAGGGCAGTAGGGTCTATATAAACCCTATTTGCGCCTACAATTTAATGCTTCTATCTTTAGCCCATGCCACAAAGCCTCTCTCCCTCCTTCTCCATGCCACCCTCTAGTCCTCTCTCTCCTCTCCACGCCTAAGGCTTTTAGGCATGAATAAGGTGCGATCCAAGCAAGTGAAAGGCATCAGGAAAGGAAGAAGGCAGCACTGCTGTAAGAGACAATAGTTGTTCTTCAAAAGTAGTTTTGAAGATATTCAAGATTAGATCTAGATCTAATTTTTGAAGAATTGATTGAAAAGAAGAAGATCTCTAGATCCTGTCTGAATGGATATCGATAGAGGCCAGGCACTTGCATGGCTACATCCAGAATCTCAAGCAAACATCTAGATCATCATAGGATAATTGGATTATCCAAAATAAAGATATAATTAAATTAGATTTTATTTTTATTTTTATTTTTATTATTAGATCAATAAGATTAAATCTAAGGAGTCTTAGATCTAATTAAGATCTCAAAAAAAATAAAATAAAATATCCTTCCTGATCCAATAAGATCTGAACGAATTTGACCCAAAAAATAGAATTTTTTCCTTCAACTGGTATTAGACCCAGGTTCCATAATTCTTTATATCTAATTTTAATTTATTTTTAATTTAATAATTAGATAATTTTAGATGTCACATTAGATATGATTAGATCTAAAATCAAAAAAATAAAAATTAAATAATCTAGATCTAAAATATATGAGATGCATGACTAGACTAGGAATAGAATTATTCTATGTATAGTCTAGCATAATCATAATTTTAATTTGATTAATTATAATTTTTAGATTTATTTATTTATTATTTTTTGATATTATAAATATTATAATTAGATCTAAAAAATAAAAAATAAATTTATTTAATTTGTTGATATGAGATATGATAAATGCATGTTTAAACTAGTCGTAGAATAGTTCAACAAAATTATCTAAAATAAATTTAATTTGATATGATCAACTTTAAATCTTATTTTTTAGATGTTTATGAGATAATTTAGATTTGAAAATATGCATGATGTGATACATGAGATGTATGCAAAATATATTTTTAGTTAGATCAATTTTTATATATATGTGATATATGATGTAGATCTAACTAGTTTTGTAGATTTATCATGTTTATGATTAAGACGTTCTCCTTGGCTGTCCGATCATAAGAATAAAGTAGGATTTAAAAGCCCTCTCCTTCCATTCGATGGGGTGTTCTTATAGTGTGTAGGGGTGCTGCACGTTCGTCCTTAATCAGAAATCAAAAAGCTTATTTTCTGCAAAACCCTAGATCCTAAAATCCTAGAATTTTATATACATATTTTATTTATGAATCCTAAACTTAATTAAAAATTAATATTATGAAATATATTAGGTCTAAAATTAAAAATTTTTAGATCTAAGACATATTCATAAAATTGGGTTCGGACTTAGATAGCTCAATTAGGTCTAGCGATTGATCAAATCAAATCAAGAGTTGGTTAGGTGGGATCAAAAGTACTTAAATTGATCAGTCTAATAGGATTAAGTCTGGGTCAAGGTCGAGACACATGAGTGATCAATCAAGTTAAGACCTAATTAGGCTCAATGGTTAGAGTTTGGATTGTAGGCTAACCTGATTGATTTTGGCTCAACAATTTGGTATCTAAGGTAAGTTTGGCAGATACGATCGACTGGTTTTTAATTGGGAGCTACTCGACTTGAATGCATTCTTGTAGAGGTAATGGCATATCCCTTCCATCGATCTCACTTAACTGGCCATATTTATCGATCCAGTTCTGATCTAAGGTGGCTAACAATCTGAGCTGACCCATGCCACTAGGTTAGTCATAATGGTTATGGCTATGTCAAGTCAAGTTTAAAGAGATCTAAATCAAATCTTCCTAAGAAAAGATTAAGTCTAAGGTCTTCCACCATTGTAGATGTGTGGGCCCTTTTCGAGGTTGATTATTCTCGGCTGGTCACAGTGATTCAGTTGCATCGAAAAGATGCAACCATATCTATTAGGCATTGGATGCTACGGGCTGGAGGATGGATTAGGCTCAATATTTTGGATACGATGAGAGACCCAATTAGGAATCCAATCTATGCAAATGGTGAGTCTGACTTAACTAAGAAGTGGATCAATATTTAGGGCATGATGAGATTCATAAATTAGAGACCAAGTCTGGGTGCACCATGATTAGAGAATCATTAGATAAGAGTTATTCACTCATTGGCTAATCCATCACCAATAACTATTAGGTGAGGTGATGAGTCAGTTGGTGAAACTGCACTACCCACTAGAAATCAATAATCATGGAGATTTTTACATCTCTACAGAGGAAGTGTAGGGATTTGAGAAAATAGTGAAAGCTAATTTATTTAAAAATTAAATTTTTAAATAAATTGGTCAAGTCTTAATTATAAAATCTAACTAGAAACTTTGATTCTCTACAGAAAAAAGAAAAATATCTGTGTCCAACCCATTAGCACGTATCCTGGACACACATAGACTGACCGGACCCAATTATAAAGATTGGCTCAGGAACTACAAAATTGTTTTGGGTTCAAGAAGTTAACTAATGTATTTGGACCAGGACCCTCCCACCTTACCAGCTCCGTCCATCTACTTGAATAGAGAGCATCTCTTGATAAAATGGATGGACGAAGATAATAAGGTCCAGATATTACATGTTGGGCTCGATGTCTGATGAGCTCCAGCGCCAACATGAAGATATCGGGACTGCTCGCCAAATGTTGGCTCACCTGCAGGAGATGTTTGGTGAACAGAGTCGCACAGCCAAATATCAAGTCACGAAATGACTTTTTAAGGCTAAGATGCATGATGGGCAGTCAGTCCAAGATCACTGTCTGACATTGATCAAGGACATGGAAGAGCTTGAGAAGCTCGGTGTGAAGTTAGACTTGGACCTGCAGAATGATATTATTCTGCAATCCTTGACTGATGCATATGGGCAATTCATCATGAATTACCACATGCATAAACTTCAAAATTCCTTGGCCGAATTAATGAATATGCTGGTTACTGCTGAGCTTTCTATGAAAGGTTCTAAAGGCTCAGTTCTTGCTATGGAATGGACTTCTTCTAAGAAGAAAGTCTTATGGAAAGAAGAAAGAAGTCTGTGAAAAAGCAGAAGGTGGAAGGTGGAAAGAAAAAGAAGGCAGAGCTGAAGAAGAAAGGCCGCTGACAAAGGAAAGTATTTTCCATTGTAACAGCGACGGCCACTTGGAAGCGAAACTGTCCCTACATTACCTGGCCACCCTAAAGAACAAGAAGAAGACAGGTCCTTCTGGAGGTATGCTCGTTATTGAGTCTAACCTTACGATTTCTTCTGCATCCAGTTGGGTGCTTGACTCTGGTTCTAGTGCTCATCTGTGCACTTCTATGCAGGGTCTTGAGGATAGCAGGAGGCTGAGGGATGGAGACATGATCCTACGCATCGAAAATGGAGCAAGAGTTGCTGCAGTGCCGATGTAGAAACCTACCCTCTTCGACTACCGTCTAGCTTAGATTTAGTACTTAAGGATTGTTGTTATGTGCCTGCTGTAAGCAGAAATTTGATTTTTGTTTCATGTTTAGCATAAGAAGGTTATGTAATTAATTTTCTTAAGGACCATTATAATATTCTTTATAAAAAAAATAAAATTGTAAGTGGTTTTCTTATTAACGATCTCTACCAGTTATATATTGATGTATCTATCTTTAATATCGAGCAAAATATGAATGCCATAAGATCAAAATGACCCAGGGATAGTCCAAACGATAGGTATCTATGGCATCTAATGCTAGGTCATATAGCAGAAGATAGGGTTAAGAAATTGGATAAAATTGGGCTATTGAGTCCATTGACTTCCAAGTTATATCCAATTTATGAATCATGTCTTCATAACAAAATGACTAAGCTTCCTTTTGTAGGACATAGAGAAAGAGCCACAGAACTACTTATCCTAGTACATACTGATGTGTGTGGCCCATTTGATGTGCCAGCTAGAGGCAACTTTGTCTACTTCATAATCTTTACCGATGATTTATCTCGGTATGGATATGTGTATCTTATGAGACACAAGTCTGAAGTCTTGGAAAAGTTTAAGAAATTCAGACATGAAGTTGAAAAGCAAACTAAAAAGTCCACTAAGGTTCGATCAGATCGAGGAGGTGAATGCCTTAGTCGAGAATTCTTGGACTATCTCAAGCAATATGGCATAGTCTCTCAATGGACTCCGCTTGGAATATCTCAACTCAATGGAGTTTTAGAATGGAAGAATCGGATCCTATTAGATATGGTTCGATCCATGATAAGCATGACCACCTCGAGCAGTCATAGGAAACTCTATCTTCTCATCGATGATTGGCTCAAAGCTGCAGTGGTATGTCTAGTTCATTGATCTGAGATGCATCGGCAGTTCATCTTGAGGGTGTTATAATTTGACTACACCATAACTTGGTCTCCTAGCCATTCGGAACCCTAAGGTATATGTTGGCTATAGCATGTTCATTGTAGGAATTGGATGGCACCAATAGGGAATCTATCTATCTTAGTAGATGGGGAGCAGCCCTATGATGATCATGAGAACCAAGTCCATAAGTCCATAGCCATGGCAGAGTGAAATAATAGAAATAGTTTCTATTAAGATTTTTTACATTGGACTTGAATCGAATGATTAATTCATATGACAGAAATTAGGGTTTGACGAGATCACCTTAACCCTAATCCAATCGGGGCTCAAGATAGAGGAACTTAATCACATAGGTAACTATACCGAGAGGTTTGCTTTTAGTTTTGATGGATTGCCACCATATCTGCTAGGTGTCACTGATGGAATTTGAGAGCAATTAGAATAATTTGGATGATCGATCATACTAATTGTCGGAATCAAAAAAGTTCTTATCCATCAGAAGATGTTTTGATAATGTCGATGATAGCGATCGTGATGTATCCCATTACCATGTAAAATTGAATCTAACTGGATCACACAAATAAGGGTTTGGATCTAGATGTCATCAATTGGACTAATCCAGTTCAATTGATCTGAATAAGATTCAATTAGGTTCAAGAAAATCATGCTAGCACACGATTGAGCCTAATATTCTCCTTTAATAATTATTAAAGCTTATCTCGATTGAGCCAAATGTGTTTGGACTCATTCAGGAACCTTTACTTGGTCTGACTGAAGCTTGTCTAGGTTAGAAAAGGATTGTTTTAATTTATGAGATAAATTTGAAACAACACCTGCCATTTTTGGTCACCTACTAAATCTTGTTTTCGAACATTGATGAAATATTGACCCTGGATACTTAGACATCTACCCATGTGTCATGCACTCATAGGAGAGTACCTGAGGACTTGTCCACCTACTAAAATAGAGATAGGAAGAGGGTGCTGCCTAGGGAGGCGTGCACCCTATGAGGATAAAGCTGGAGTCCCATATAGATGGAACTCCAGGGTTGCTTCAGGGGATTAAATTATGTGGCGCCAAGAAGTCTTGTTTGATCCAATCTTGGCACCACCTTAGGAGGTTTTTGAGGATCTCTCATCTAATTGGATCAGATGATGTCATCCCACCAATCAAATTTAAATATGATTGCACAAAGGGCCCTGATTGGTCGAGATGATGTGGCACTGTGTGGCGCAACATGGTTTATATAAACCCTATCTGCTCCTAGAATTTAATGCTTCTACCTTTAGCCCATGCCACAAAGCCTCTCTCCCTCCTTCTTCATGCCACCCTCTGGTCCTCTCTCTCCTCTCCATGCCTAGGGGCTTTTGGGCATGAACAAGGTGCGATCCAAGCAAGTGAAAGGCGCCAGGAAAGGAAGAAGGCAGCATTGCTGCAAGAGACAACGACTGTTCTTCAAAAGCAGTTTTGAAGATCTTCAAAATCTAATTTTTAGAAGATTGATTGAGAAGAAAAGGATCTTCAGATCCTATCCGAGTGGATATCGGTAGAGGCCAGGCGCTTGCATGGCTACATCTAGAACCTCAGGCAAACATTGAGATCATCACAAGATAATTGGATTATCCAAAATAAAGATATAATTAAATTAGATTTTATTTTTATTTTTATTATCAAATTAATAAGATTAGAACTAAGGAGTCTCAGATCTGATTAGGATCTTAGAAAAAAAAATTAAAATATCCTTCCTGATCCAATCAGATCTGAACGAACCTGACCTAGAAAATAGGATTTTTTTTTTTACTATCAAAGTTTTACTTCAATCGAATATCGTTATCATGGTTAATTTAGTATGAAATGATTTCATCCATTAAATAAGAAATGAGTGATCAAAGAATTAGGTGACGTCTGATTATGAGATAATTTTTTAGATAAATGATCTTGACAACTACTTTAATAATTTTTATGGTGGTGATCATAAAATTTAAACCGTGGATCTAAAAACGATCCAAAACTATATATCGCTCGATACTCGCTCTTAAACTCCTTTGATAATTATGCTTGTACTTTTGCAAGATCTGCTTAACATGGATAGTTCATATAGAAATGAGTTGAATTTTATGATCATCATCATATAAAATGATTAAAAATATAGTAAAGATTATTTAACTAAAAAATTATCTCATAATAGAACATTGTTTGGCCTTTTGATCACTTATTTCTCATTTAATAGCCAAAATTATTTCATACTAAATTGACCATGATAATGATATTCGATTGAAGTAAAACTTTGATTATGTGCTATAAACATCACTGAGATCATCGTTGTAGATTTTTGGATCCACTGATGGTCTCCATCTATAAGATCATCACGCTGTCATTCATAGTTATCAAAATCAAATTTTACTAATTGATGAAACTAGGGCTATCAGATTGAGATGATTTTTTATGATGATACTTTAATGATAATTATTTAGATAATGAATGGTGAAGATGGATATTAAATTTTAAAATTATATAATATTTAGAGCAAAAATATGAAAAAAAGATATGACAATAGTTATATAGAATCACTGGAATAGGTTGGTCCTATGGCAGCAGTTTTGCCCAACTGCTACCATAGATTGGACTTATAGCCATGATTTTGTATAACCGCTACCATAAGTCCGACCTATGGTAGCGGTTATGGCTAACCGCCATCATAAATCTGGCACTATTGCAATAGTTGGTTAACCGCTGCCATATGTCGAATCTATTATAACAATTATGCTGGACTGCTGCTATAAATTTGGACTTATGGCAGTGGTTATACAAAACCGCTATTATAAGTCCAACCTATGGCAACAATTAAGCTAACCCACTGCCATAGTCAATCTATTATAACGATTTTGTATAATTGCTGTCATAGGTTAGACTTATGGTAGCAATTTTATATAACCGCTATCATAGAATTTATGGCAGTAATTTTTTAAAGTGTTGTAATAGAATGCATTGTCGTATCCCCATTTTGTAGTAGTGAGTTAGTTGTAATTAATTCTTGGCACCACATCTTTCTTCCCTCTCTCACATGCCCCATGGCGCCGTTGCCGGGGATTGAGTTTAAAACAATATTGAAATTTTGATCCTAGCTTTACTTTAGAAATTTATTTTTAATTTTATTATTTAAAAAAAAAAAAAAAAAAAAATTGTTGTTCATTGCATGACACGTACTGGACATAGTAACTTACTACCTCTAGATCCAGAAATTGAAAGAACTATTAGAAGATTACAGCAAGAGAGAAACATGGCAGCTGAAGATCCTAACGACATCAATCTAGGATTGGATATGGCGACTGAAGGACAGCATGAGGCTATTCGACCAGTATATCGATCATTAAATGATTATATTACACCATCTGTAGCCGATGCAGCTTCGAGCATCAGGAGACCGCCTGTACGAGCAAACAACTTCGAAATAAAACCGGCGATGATCCAGATGATTCAATCAACTGTCCAATTCAGTGGACACGTGCATGATGATCCGAATGCCCATATTTCTAATTTTCTTGAACTTTGCGATACTTTTAAAATTAATGGGGTGTCGGATGATGCTATTAGATTAAGGTTATTTCCTTTCTCTTTACGGGATAAAGCTAAAAATTGGCTTCATTCTCTTCCGGCAGGTTCTATCACAACTTGGGATGTCCTAACCCAAAAATTTTTAGCCAAGTACTTTCCACCTTCCAAGACTGCTAAGATGCGCAATGATATCACTTCCTTTATGCAGATGGACATGGAGACACTATATGAGGCTTGGGAACGTTTCAAGGAATTATTGAGGAGATGTCCACATCATCAACTACCCGTATGGCTTCAGGTACAAACTTTCTATAATGGTTTATCTCCTACTAATCGTTCTATGATTGATGCAGCAGCAGGAGGAACCATTAACCGAAAAACAGAGGAAGAAGCATTCGATCTAATCGATGAGATGGCATCAAATAGCTATCAATGGCAGACAGAGCGCATGATGCCAAAAAGACTAGCAGCTGTGCAGGGAGTAGATTGCGTGCCAACTTTACTAGCTGAAATTGCAGCCCTCAGAGCCGAAGTCAACAACTTAAAGGGAACAGCTATGCATGTTCAGAGCATTACTTGTGATCTGTGTGGAGGAGGACATGATACGAATAATTGCCAGACAGGTAATCCTTTTGCTAAAACAACTGAAACAGCTAATTATATTGGTAATTTTTTCAGGCCGCAACAAAACAATCCCTACTCCAACACATACAATCAAGGGTGGAGACAGCATCCAAATTTCTCATGGAGCAATCAAAATGCAGCACAACAACCACCCCCGGGATTCCAAGTACCTGAAAAGAAGTCTAACATGGAAGAGCTAATGGTCAAATTCATACAAAACCAAGAAGCAACTTTAAAAAATTTGGAAGTCAAACTTAGGCAGGACCAAACAGCAGCAATTCGAAACTTGGAGATGCAAATAGGTCAAATGGCTAAGATAATCTCCGAGAGACCTCAAGGATCCTTGCCCAAGCAATACGGAGACAAATCCAAGGGAGCAAGTCAATGCTATCACCCTAAGAAGTGGTACAAAGCTGGAGGAGCCACATCAGAAGAATGAGACCGAAGAGCCAACTACAAATAAAGAACCATCAACTCAAACTCGTCAGTCACCAAAACAACCAGCAGATGGATGGTCTCCAGGTATACGGTTTGCTGATCCAAATGTGAAGCCCTACGTGCCGCCACTGCCATTCCCAGAAAGACAAATACAGCATCCAGATAAGGAATTTTCTAACTTTTTCAAAATTTTAAAGAATTTACATATTAATATTCCTTTTGTAGATGCTATTACTCAAATGCCCAGGTATGCCAAGTTTCTTAAAGAAATCTTAACAAATAAGAAAAAGCTGAAAGAGCATGAGAGAATAAATTTGAATGAAGAATGCTCAGCAATACTTCAAAATAAATTACCACAGAAGCTAAAAGATCCAGGGAGCTTTACTATCCCTTGCATTATTGGTGATTGTAGTTTTGATAAAGTTTTATGTGATTTAGGAGCAAGCATTAACCTCATGCCTTTTTCTATTTTCAAAAAGCTGGGTCTAGGAGAACCAAAGCCTACCACTATTACTCTTCAATTAGCCGACAGATCCATTAAATATCCAAGAGGTATAGTGGAGGATGTCTTGGTAAAAGGTAAACAAGTTTATTTTCCCTGTTGATTTTATTGTTCTTGATATGGAAGAAGATTATGATGTACCCCTTATTTTAGGGAGACCCTTTTTAGCTACTGGAGGAGCTTTAATAGATGTTCAACAAGGAAAATTAATTCTTAGAGTCCAAGATGAACAAGTTACTTTTAATGTTTTTAAAGATATTAAACATCCTGATAATCAAACTTGTTTTCTAATTGACATTATTGACAATCCATTATATGAGAATTCTGTAGAAAATAAGTTTGAGACTATAAAAGCAAGCAATGTCAAATTGAAAGAGGATTCGATCAAACATGAAAGTATTCCAATTGAAGTGGCACCAGATTGATCCACTTTAAAACTCAAAGAAAGTCAAGCTGAAGACTATAAATCAGAACTACTAGATAGGTTGTTTCTTTTCTTTTTAGTTTTGATCATTTTTTTTTTTTTTTTTTTTTTTTTTTTTTTTTTTTTTTTTTTTTTTTTTTAGTAATATTGTTGTTGCACTTTTACTGCTCTGGTGTATATTTTCAATTTTACAGAAAAATCAATGAGAACTCAAGCAAAATTTCAAAGCTCCAAAGAATCAGATTGAGCCAAATCAGGTGTATTCTTTCCTATCCTTTATTACATCCTTTATTTTTCTTTCTCCTTTTAAAATAATATAGAATAATATAAAAAATAAAAAAAATTAAATAAAAATTAAAAAAAAAAAAAAAAAAAAATCATGTGTTAAGAAGAAAATCTTGAGCAAAGATAAACTGGATAAGTGATAAAAGATAGAATTATTTGCTAATGAATGTAATGAGTTAAAGAAGTAGATTAGTTGGTCAACTTTTAACAGCCTACTTAGGTCATTAAAAGATTATTAGCACTTTTTATTGCACATGCACACTAACAAGGCAAAGTAGGTATTGATTATAAGGCCAACTGAAAATTCAATTATCACTGAAAATTGGTAATTAATATACATTCTAATCAAAGAAACTTGAATTTAAGGAAAGAGCTACCTGCCTATAAATAAAGTGCAAAAGACAGAGTATATGTGGATTGCCCAAAGCCTAGTAACTGGGTCTCTGCACCTAGGTCAAGTGTGGAAATTCACGTAAAACGGTAAAGGGAAGGCCAGGATGCTCAGTAAAAAAAAAAAAAAAAAAAAAAAAAAAAAAAAAAAAAAAAAAAAAAAAAAAAAAAAAAAAAAAAAAAAAAAAAAAAAAAAAAAAAAAGAGAGCCCTGTTGCCGTGAAAAAAAAAAAAAAAAAGAGGAAGAGAAAAGAAAAAGGGAAAAACAGAGAGAGACGGGAAGAAGGAAAAGAAAGAAAGAGAGAGAGAAAGAAAGAAAGAGAAGATATCAAGGAGCCTCTTCTTCTTCACCAAGTTCTCCACATCAAGAGCAACAGATAATCAATTTCAGCAATCAAACAGTCTAATTTCTTCATGCTTTTTATTTTATTTACTGTTTTTAAATTTGTTATCATGAACTAAATTTTATTTTACTAAGGCTAAGGTGTAGCCACTCTTTTGATACAATATTCAGTATAATTTATTTTTAAATTTTATTCATGAGGAGTATATAAATCTGATCTTAATGCTTTTAGATTACTGGCCATCTTCTAATTGATCTGATGAACATAGATGTTACGGACCAAGTACATCTATGTTAATGCTTCTTGATTATATACCTTGTATTATGAATCAAATTAGAATTCATATGCATGCGGAAATTTTAGTGCGCTTTGGACGCAGCGTATTTTAATTAGAGGGTTTCACAAAACCTAATGCATTAATATTTATTTAAATTACACTTGGATCAAAAGGTAATTAATAAATATTAATAGATTTGCTATGCCTGGACCAAAGGGTAGTGAATAAATTAGGAGACTCCACCGTCACATGAAATAAAATTAATCTAAAAACCTGAATATCGTATTGATTGAGTTGGTGAACCGATTGCCTTAGTAATCCATTGCTCTTGAATTTAAAACCTCAATAATTTACACTCTCTCTATTTAATAAAAAAAAAATTTAATTATTTTAATTATTTTTTTTTATTTTTTTTTATTCTCATAAATCGATCTTCTAAATAAAGCATAGGAAAGAGCTTTTCAGTACTTGTTTTCCAATCCTCTAGGGACGATACTCTACTCATTCACTTTATTACTTGATCGACTGGTGCACTTGCCATAGCTATAAATTAGCACGCATCACCCCACTTGTTCCCTTCTTTCTTACATGCCTTCTCCTCTAGATAGGGATATGAGAGATAGAAAAATAAGAGAGACAAGAAGAGAAATAAAAAGGTTCTTGATCTCTTCTTAGTGATCAAGAAAGATTCCTTCGAATTTGTGCAAAGGGTTTATGCAACAGGCTTTTTCTTTCAACTAGTTCTAGAACAAAGGGCCAAATCCAAGCCCAAGGAGTGAGGCCTACAAGGTGCTAGCACTTTAGTGGCCTCAGTGCTTCCATTAGGTCAACTCCATGTAGATACTAGAAGAGGTCAGGCATGTGCACAGCTTTGACAGTAACCCTAGACATCTGCAGGATCCAATCCAAGTAAGAACTAGGGTTTGTGATTAAGGTAATCAATTTTCTCCCATGTTTTAATTTTTAGATCTTAAATATTTATTTTATAGCATGTTAATCAATCCTTAGGAGACTGTAGGATTAGATCCTAGCACTTTTAAATTAAAATTATTTTAATTTAACTTTTTCGCTGCATGTTTATATGAGACGTAAAAATCTACATGCTATCTGCTAGTAATCCAATAGTGGTATCAGAGCCACAGGTTCTTAACATATATGAAATTATTTTTAATCTGATTTTCTTTAGATCTGAAAGTTAGTTGTAGATTTAAACTAGTTAATTCTGATTTAAATAAGATTTGAATTCAGATTTCATGTATGAGATACATAGACCTGAATTTTAGATGCATATGTGATATGTTCATGTAGAATAATAACCTAGTAGCCTAGTATGCTTCAAGAATCATGGTAAAGGCCATCCTACCATAGGTAACTATGGTGGAAGGGGTGCTTGCATGAATCAAGAGGAAGAACCATGAAAAAGTTTATTAGTTTTGAAAACCATTTTCAAAACTTGTTAACCCTAAATTGTTAGATCTGAAATTAAGATGTTAAATGATTTTTGAAAAGTGTTGCAATCAGTTTAAATCTTCTTTTTGAATCTGATTTGCATGTATGTGATATGTGCTTAGTTAGTTTTAGATCTAAATTTTCATATGTGCTATATATGATAGTTAATTCTAGGTCTAAAACAAACATATATGTGATATATGACATTAGGTTTAAGTATGAAATTATTTCAAGATCATAAAGCATTAATTCATGCACTTAAACCTACTCTAAAAATCATTTTTAGAATATGAATTTTTAGGTTATGCATGATGGTATGGGTCGAACAATTAGGTCTAGTGTTTGAACTACAATTAGGGTCATTGAGTAGATCAATTTAGAACCTATTATTGATTTTGAGCAGTTGATTGAATCTGATCAATGGTTGATTAGGGTTAGGTAAAAGGGGCTCAAAGTTGAGTTTCATTATAGTTAGTCACATCGAATCATATTTGATGTAAGTTGATTAACTCAAGACCTAATTTGGCTCTATGGATCCAGCCCGAGTTGCTTGGTCATTTGTGTTCACCATGCCAACTTGGTTAGTCAGATATGAGACTTCACTGACCTAAACCTAGTCAGTCAGATATGAGATGTGCTGACTTGGATCTAATCTAAACTAGATTAATCAGATGTGAGATGTCCTAACCTAAACCAGGTTAATCAGACATGTGATGGGCTGACCAAAACTAAGTTAGTCAAACATGAGATGTGCTGACCTGCATCGGACCAGTCATTTACATGAGATGTATGTGACTATGTGGAAGAGACCTAAATCAAATCTTCCCATAAAATATTAAGTTCTAGAACTTCTACCATTGTAGGAGTATGAGCGTTTAACTAGAGTTGATTGTTCTCGGCTGGTCACAGTGGTTCAGCTGCATTGGAAAGATACAACCATCCTATTAACATGAGTTGTTGCTAGGTACTGATGGGGTTAGGCCCAATAAATGGACATGTTGAGGGACCTCATGATGGTTTTACCTATGCATTGAATGGTGTATCTGACTTAACTAAGAATTGGGCCAATAAACAGGTATGTTGAGGCTCTATGACTTATAGATCAATTGATGCATCATGCTTGAGAAGCATTGGACAATAGTTGTCCACTCATCGGTATAGCATAGCCTAATAATCGGGTATAGTAAGGTGCATGCATATCGGTGAAATTTTAGTATTCATTAGGAATCCTAGTTGCATAGGGATTTCCACATCTCCATAGGGAGTGTGAGAGATCTGTGAGAATAGTGGGAGTCTTATTTGTTTCGTAAAGTTTTTAGAATAAATATGATTAAGTACAAATATCTAATTAGAGTCTACTTCTCTCTTCAATTCATAACACAGCTTCAAACCCTTTAGCCCAAATCATAAGGTTCAATCAATTAATCGAAATAAACTACAAACGATTGGCTTAGGAACTTTAGAATAGTTTTGAATTCAAAAAAGGTTAGGATATGTTTTAAGGCAGGATTTCACTGTATTACCAAACCATCTAACTGCTAAAATGTTCAGCACTTGATAAATGGATGGATGATGGCAATTTAGTTCGGTGCTATATCTTGGCCTCAAGGCCTAGCATGAGGACATCAAGAATTTAGGGTTATGATAACTCACATGCAAGAGTTGTATAGTGAGTAGAGCTAGACTGCACATGTGTAGTCTATCCATGATCATTGTTTGGCAATAATTAAGGATTTGAAAGAGCTTGAGAAGCTTGAGATGACCATGCATAAGGAGCTGCAAAGTGCATTTCATGCAACAGTCCTTTAGCAGTTCATTTTGGTCAGTTTATTATAAACTACCATATGAACAAGATTGATAGTACACTATAGAAATTGCTCAACATATTGGTGATCACTTAGGGGACCTTGAAAAGTTTAAGGGGCTATGTTCTTGTTGTAGAATGTCATCTAGTTTCAAGAGAGAGTTTGTTGGAACAAGAGGTCTAGGGAGAAAGAGCCAAAGAAGGATCTTCTCGAGGAGGAGTCAGGCAAGGAAAAGTGTTTTCACTACAGTGCTGATAGCTACTCAGAGGAATTGTCCTTCTACTTGGATAGCCTAAAGAAGAAGGGTGACACACCTTATGAAGGTATGTCACATTTGTTTGTTTACATGCTAATGTATTTGAGCAAATAGTGAAGGGAAATCCTGATTTCCCGGTCCCGGTTCGTTCAGATCTGATCAGATCAAGAGATATATTTCAAAATTTTTTTTCTTTGATCTGTATTAGATCTGGGATATTTTAGATCTGATTCTTATTATTTTAATAAATAAAATAAAATAAGGATAAATTAAATCAAATTTAATTTATTTGATTTGGGTAATCCTATTACCCATTGATGATCCTATTTGCAGTGGAAGATTCTGGATCTAGCCACGTAAGCGCCTAGCCTCTACCCATATTCACTTGGGCTGGATCTGGAGATCCTCTTCTTCTCTATCATGCCTCCAAAAATTAGATCTGGATCTGATCTGGAGGATCCTCAAAACTCTTTTTGAAGATCAGCAGTCGTCCTTTGCAGCAGCACAGCCTTCTAATTTTTAGTCGCCTTTCTTTGATCTGGATCGCACCAACGAAAATTCCAAAACACCTTTTGGACGTGGAGAGGAAGGGGAGAAGGTGGTTCGGCATGGAGGAAGAGGGGAGAGGCAGCCTTGGGGCATGGGAATTGTGATTCCTTTCAATCACTTCCAATCACCATCTGGGTTGGGCGCAGGGTCTTATTTATAGACTGTCTGTGATCCAACTTCTCTTCTTCCCAACCAATCACAACTCTTTGTAAAATCAGATCTAAATCTGATTGGTGGGAATAGAGTCCCCTGGATTCCTCCTTAGAGGGCACCTAAGACCAGTCAAAGTTGGTTCTTAGGAGAACTCTAATTGGAATCCAAAAAGGAGATGGAGTCCTTGTCCAACAAGGACTCCTAGGCGCCTCCAACTTGGGCACACGCCTAAGGGTGGCATGCGCCCTCTTCCTTGCCAGGTTCTGGCAGGGGGACAGGCCCCCACCAGCTCTCCAATAGGTGCATGACATGTGGTCAAAAGTCAAAGTGTCAATGGTCAACATTTGACCAGTCAAAGGTAGACTTTTGACCAAAGTCAAAGAACAAGAAATGGCAGGTGACCAAAAATGGCAGGTAATGTCTTACAAAATAAGACAACCTTTTCTGACTTGGACAACCTCCAGTCAGACCATATGAAGGCCTCTGATTGAGCACAAACTCCTTTGGCTCAGTCAGGACAACTTATTTATGATAGTAAAAGAAGAACGTTAGGTTCAATCGAGTGCTAGCACGATTTTTTTTGAACCTAATTGAATCTCATTCAGATCAATTGAACTAGGATCAGTTCAATTGATGATCACCAGATTCAAACCCTTGTTTGTGTGACCCAGTTAGGTTCAGTTCTGTATGGTAATGGGATATGTCATGATCTCTATCATCGACATCATCGAAACTCCTTTCGATGGATCAGAACTCTTCTGATTCGAACAGCTAGAATGATCGATCATCTAAATCATTCTAATTGCTCCCAAAATCCACCAGTGACACCTAGCAGTATATGGTGGCAACCCATCAGAGCTGAATGTGAACCTCTTGGTGCAGCTACCTGTGTGATTAAGTTCTTCTATCTTGAGCCCCGATCAGATTAGGGTTAAGGTAAACTCGTCAAACCCTAGTCTCTGTCATATGATGTAATCATTCGATTCGAGTCCAATGTGAAAATCTAAATAGAAACTCTTTCTATTATTTCACTCTGCCATGGCCATGGACTTCTGGACTTGATTCTCATGATTATCATAGGGCTGCTCCTCTACCACCGAGGTAGATAGATTCCATCTTGATGCCATCCAGTTCCTACAATGAACATGCTATAGCCAACATACACCTCAGGGTTCCATATGGCTAGGAGATCCGAGTAATGGTGTAGTCAAACTATAACACCCTCAAGGTGAACTGTCGATGCACCTCAGGTCAAAGAACCAGACACACTACTGCAGCATCGAGTCAGTCATTGACGAGAAGGTAGACTCCTTAATGACTACTCGAGGTGGTCACGCTCAGTGCCCTCGTTCTCTAACGAGTACCTGTACTCTCGCTCTGGTGTCTCCACACCGTAGACTCAAGACTCATCTACTAAAGAGAAGCGATTGTACACCAACCTTCCGGATCAATCACCATCCTCATGATGATCCTATGGTCGGGAGCATTTTATGAGTTAATAATGATTATTCATGTCTTAAATTTTCAACTCTTGAAAATATGAATTATCATTACCATTAACTCAAAGGATGTATCACAGACACTAAATACACATATGTGATAGAAAATAACCCATTTTATTGATTATAGTCAAAATTATAATTTTGCCCCTAGAAGTGTATTACAAGTGTCAGCCAATTCTGGCTTCTAGGGCACATATATCTAACAATCTCCCACTTGTCCTAAAGCCAATTGGCTACAAGTCTAAGTCCCATCTTCTCAAGGTGGGCTTCGATCTTCTGCTGGCCCAACGGCTTTGTAAGTGGGTCTGCCACATTATCTGTGGAGTTGACTCTCTTGACCTCGACGTAACCCTTCTCGAGGTAATCGCGGATGAGGTGGTATCGCCGCTCAATATGCTTGGATTTCTGGTGAGACCTCGGCTCCTTAGCAAGGGCTATGGCGCCATTGTTGTCGCAGTATAGAGGAATGGCATCTGATGGCATTACTCCAATTTCTGCAGCAAACTTCTTGTACCAGAATGCTTCCTTCGCAGCCTCTGATGCAGCGATATATTCTGCTTCCATGGTGGAATCTGCTATCACCGTTTGCTTGGAACTCTTCCAGCTGACAGCACCACCATTGCACACAAACAGACTCCCAGATGTCGACTTTCGATCATCTATATCGGACATGAAATCCGAGTCTGTGTATCCCTGGACTTGGAGTTCTCCATTACCAAAGACCAACATCATATCCTTAGTTCTTCTCAAGTACTTAAGGATACATTTCACAGAAGTCCAGTGTTCTTCACCTGGATTTGACTGATATCTGCTTGTGACACTCACAGCATGGGCTATATCAGGTCGTGTACATAGCATGGCATACATGAGGCTCCCTATTGCAGAAGCATAAGGGATCTTGCTCATGCGTTCTATTTCCTCAGGTGTGCTGGGGCACATCTTCTTGGAAAGATGAATACCATGTCTGAAGGGTATTAATCCCCTCTTAGAGTTTTCCATACTAAACCTCTTTAGTACTTTCTCTATGTACATCTTCTGTGAAAGTCCTAGCATCCTATTCGGTCTATCCCTATAGACCTTAATTCCTAGAATAAAGGATGCTTCACCTAGGTCTTTCATGGAGAATTCCTTGGACAACCATAATTTGACTGTTGTCATCATGGGAATATCATTCCCAATAAGGAGGATGTCATCCACGTACAATACGAGGAAGACAACAGCGCTCCCACTGACCTTTTTGAAAACACACGGTTCCTCTTCATTTTTGATGAAACCAAACTATTTTGATCACATCATTGAAACGAGTGTTCCAGCTCCGAGATGCTTGCTTAAGTCCATATATGGACCTTTGCAGCTTGCAAACCTTGTGATCAGTATCACTGGATGTGAAACCTAGCGGCTGTTCCATATAGATATCTTCCTCAAGATATCCATTTAAGAATGCCGTTTTCACGTCCATTTGCCATATTTCATAATCGAAATAGGCTGCAACGGCAAGCAATGTGCGGATGGATTTTAGCATAGCCACTGGGGAAAAGGTATCCTGATAGTCAATGCCTTCGCGTTGACTATAACCTTTTGCCACTAGTCTAGCCTTGAATGTCTCCACATTCCCATCTGCACCAATCTTTCTCTTGAAGATCCATTTACACCCAATAGGTACTATACCTTCTGGTGGATCTACCAAGGTCCAGACTTGGTTTGAGTGCATCGAGTCAATTTCTGACTGCATTGCCTCTAGCCATTTCTCGGAGTCGATATCTGATATCGCCTCGTTGTAGGTTTTGGGATCATCACCATGAGCACCATTACCTACGAGGAACATTTTCTCTACTTCCTCTGAAATAATACCTAAGTATCTTTCAGGGGGACGGGAAAACTCTTTCCGATCTACGAGGTGGAGGAGGTAGTGTTCTTATTGGCTCAACCTGATTTGGTTCCAATTGGTCCTTAGCTCGTTGTACTTGTGAGACTTTCTCATCAAGCTTAATCTGCTTTCCAATGCCGCTATCTTGAATAAACTATTTTTCAAGAAAGATGGCATGTCGACTCACAATCACATTGTGGTCTTCTGGAATGTAGAAATAGTATCCTAATGACTCTTTAGGATATCCTATGAATCGAGCTCTAAAGGACCTAAACTCTAACTTGTCCGCTTGTTGTCTTTTGACATGAGCCGGACAACCCCAAATTCTGAGATGACTCAGACTTGGTTTCTTACCGTGCCATATCTCATACGGTGTGGTAGGAACGGTTTTAGAGGGAACCCTATTCAGTAGATAAATTGAAGTTAACAATGAGTGTCCCCAAAGAAAATCAGGAAGGTCTGTGAAGCTCATCATGGATCGAACCATATCCAATAGGGTCCGATTTCTCCATTCTGAAACCCCGTTGAGTTGAGGTGTTCCTGGTGGAGTCCATTGAGAGACTATGCCATTTTTCCTTTAGATAGTCTAGGAATTTCTCGGCTAAGGTATTCACCTCCTCGATCTGATCGAAGAACCTTAATGGGTTTTTCAGTTTGTTTTTCTACTTCATGTCTGAATTCTTTGAACTTTTCAAAAGCTTCAGACTTGTGTCTCATAAGATACACATACCCATACCTAGATAGATCATCGGTAAAGGTAATGAAGTAGACAAAATTGCCTCTAGCCGGCACATCAAATGGGCCGCACACATCAGTATGTACTAGGGCAAGGAGATCTGTGGCCCTCTCCCCATGTCCAACAAAAGGGAGTTTAGTCATTTTGCCTTGAAGACAAGATTCACAAGTTGGATATGACTCGAAAGTCAATGGACTCAATAGCCCATTTTTCTCCAATTTGTTGATCCTATCTTCTGCTATATGACCTAATCTCAGGTGCCATAGATATCTGTCATTTGGACTATCCCTAGGTCATTTGGCATTCACGTTTTGCTCGAATAAACAAGCATACCATCCAGAAGGACACTTCCTTCTTGTTCTTCAGGGTGGCCAGGTAAGTAGGGCAGTTCCGCTTCCAATGGCCAGTCGCTGTTGCAATGGAAAATAACACTTTTCCTTTGTTCTTCACATCGGCCTTCGCTTTCTTCGGTTCTGCCTTCTTCTTCTTTGCTCCTTCCACCTTCTGCTTTTTCGCAGACTTCTTTTTCTTTCCATAAGACTTTCTTTTGGAAGAAGTCCGTTCCATAGCAAGAACTGAGCCTTTAGAACCTTTCATAGAAAGCTCAGCGGTAACCAGCATATTCATTAATTCGGCCAAGGAATTTTGAAGTTTATGCATGTGGTAATTCATGATGAATTGCCCATATGCATCAGTCAAGGATTGCAGAATAATATCGTTCTGCAGGTCCAAGTCTAACTTCACACCGAGCTTCTCAAGCTCTTCCATGTCCTTGATCAATGTCAGACAGTGATCTTGGACTGACTGCCCATCACGCATCTTAGCCTTAAAAAGTCATTTCGTGACTTGATATTTGGCTGCGCGACTCTGTTCACCAAACATCTCCTGCAGGTGAGCCAACATTTGGCGAGCAGTCCCGATATCTTCATGTTGGCGCTGGAGCTCATCAGACATCGAGCCCAACATGTAATATCTGGCCTTATTATCTTCGTCTATCCATTTTTCTAGAGACGCTCTCTGTTCAATGGATGGATGGGCTGGTAAGGTGGGAGGGTCCTGGTCCAGTACATGGGTTAACTTCTCGAAACCCAAAACTATTTTGTAGTTCCTGAGCCAATCTTTATAATTGGGTCCAGTCAGTCTATGTGTGTCCAGGATACGTGCCAATGGGTTGGACGCAGACATTTTCCTGTAGAGAGTCAAAGATTCTAGTTAGATACTGTAATTTTGACTTGACCAATTTATTTAGGGATTTTATTTTTAAACAAATTAGCTCCCACTATTTTCTCGGATCCCTACACTCCCTCTGTAGAGATGCGAAAATCTCCACGATTAATGATTTCTAGTGGGTGGTGCGGTCTCACCAACTGACTCATCACCTCACCTAACAGTTATTGGTGATGGGTTAGCCAATGAGTGAACAACTCTTGTTCAATGATTCTCTAATCATGGTGCACCCAAACTTGGTCTCTAATTCATGAATCTCACCGTATCCAAAATATTGATCCACTCCTTAGTTAAGTCAGACCCACCATTTGCATAGACTGGGTTCCTAATTGAGTCTCTCACCGTATCCAGAATATTGAGCCCAACTCATCCTCCAGCCCATAGCATCCAATGCCTAATAGACATGGTTGCATCTTCTCGGTGCAACTGAGCCACTGTATCCAGCCGAGAACAATCAACCCCGGGAAGGGCCCGCACATCTACAATGGTGGAAGACCTCAGACTTAATCTTTTCTTAGGGAGAATTGATTCAGGTCTCATTAAACTAGACTTGTCATAGTCATAACAATTATGACTAACCTAGTGGCATGGGTTAGCTCGGATTATTGACCACCTCAGATCAGAACTGTGTCAACAGATATGGCCAGGTAAGTGAGATCGGTGGAAGGAATATGCCATTAACTCGTACAAGAATGCATTCAGGTCGAGTAGCTTCCAATTAAAAACCAGTCGGTCGTATGTGCCAAACTTACCTTAGACACCAAATTGTTGAGTCAGAACCAATTGGGTTAGCCTACAATCCAGACTCTAACCTCTGAGCCTAATTAGGTCTTGCTTGATCGTGACTCGATCTTGACCCAGACTTAATCCTATTAGGCTGGTCAATTTAAGCATTGTTGATCCCATCTAACCAACTCTTGATTCGGTTTGATCAACCGCTTAGACCTAATTGAGCTACCCAAGCCCGAACCCAGTATTATGAATATGTCTTAGATCTGAAAATTCTCAATTTTAGACCTAATTAATATTCCATAATCTTAATTCTTAATTAAGTAGGGTTCATAAACAAAATATGCACAATAAATCCTAGGGTTTCAGGATCTAGGGTTTTGCAGAAAGTAAGTTTTGGATTTCTGATTAAGGACGAACACGCAGCACCCCTACACATCATAAGAACACCCCATCGAATGGGAAGAGAGGGCCTTTAAACCCTTCTTCGTTCTTATGACCGGACGGCCAAGAGGAACGCCTTAATCAGGAACATGCAATACTACAAAATAGTTTTAGATCTATATCATATATCTCATATACAAATTAGATCTAATCATGGCATATTTTGCATACATCTCATGTATCAAATCATGCATATTTTTAGATCTAAATTATCTCATAATAATCTAAAAAATTAGATTTAAATTGATCTAATCAAAATAAATTCTAATCTAGATAATTATGTAGAACTATTCTACAACTAGTCTAGACATGCATCAATCATATCTCATATGATGTTTAAAATTAAATAATTTTTATTTGCTATTTTTTAGATGTTATTATAACAATTATAATATCAAAAAATAGTAAATAAATAGATCTAAAATATGATTTAATCAGATTAAATTAAAAACATGCAAGACTATTCTATAGAACTATTCTATTTTAGAACTAGTCATGCATATTTTCTAATCTTAGATCCAAATCATTTAATTTTAATTTTTTCTAATTTCAGATCTGATCACATCTCATGTGACATCTAAAATCAATTATTTTTTAATTAAAATAAATTTAAAATCAGATCTAAATACTTTTAGAACCATGGCTCTGATACCAGTTGAAGGAAAATCCTGATTTTCCGGTACCAGGTTCGTTCAGATCTGATCAGATCAAGAGATATATTTTAAAATTTTTTCTCTTTGATCTATATCAGATTTAGAATATTTTAGATCTAATTCTTATTATTTTAATAAATAAAATAAAATAAGATAAATTAAATCAAATTTAATTTACCTGATTTGGGTAATCCTATTACCCGTTGATGATCCTGTTTGCAGCGGAAGGTTCTGGATCTAGCCACGCAAGCGCCTGGCCTCTACCGGTATCCACTCAGGCTGGATCTAGAGATCCTCTTCTTCTCTATCATGCCTCCAAAAATTAGATCTGGATCTGATCTGGAGGATCTTCAAAACTCCTTTTGAAGATCAGCAGTCGTCCTTTGCAGCAGTGCAGCCTTCTAGCTTTCAGTCGCCTTTCTTTGATCTGGATCGCACCAACCAAAAATCCAAAACTCCTTTTGGACATGTGGAGAGGAAGGGGAGAAGGTGGTTTGGCATGGAGGAAGAGGGGAGAGGCAGCCTTGGGGCATGGGAATTGTGATTCCTTTCAATCACTTCCAATCACAATCTGGGTTGGGCGCAGGGTCTTATTTATAGACTGTCTGTGATCCAACTTCTCTTCTTCCCAACCAATCACAACTCTTTGTGAAATCAGATCTAAATCTGATTGGTGGGAATAGAGTCCCCTGGATTCCTCCTTAGAGGGTGCCTAAGACCAGTCAAAGTTGGTTCTTAGGAGAACTCTAATTGGAATCCAAAAAGGAGATGGAGTCCTTGTCCAACAAGGACTCCTAGGCGCCTCCAACTTGGGCACACGCCTAGGGTGGCGTGCGCCCTCTTTCCTTGCCAGGTTCTGGTAGGGGGACAGGCCCCCACCAGCTCTCCAATAGGTGCGTGACATGTGGTCAAAAGTCAAAGTGTCAATGGTCAACATTTGACCAGTCAAAGGTAGACTTTTGACCAAAGTCAAAGAACAAGAAATGGCAGGTGACCAAAAATGGCAGGTAATGTCTTACAAAATAAGACAACCTTTTCTGACTTGGACAACCTCCAGTCAGACCATATGAAGGCCTCTGATTGAGCACAAACTCCTTTGGCTCAGGCAGGATAACTTATTTATGATAGTAAAAGAAGAACGTTAGGTTCAATCGAGTGCTAGCACGATTTCCTTGAACCTAATTGAATCTCATTCAGATCAATTGAACTGGATCAGTTCAATTGATGATCACCAGATTCAAACCCTTGTTTGTGTGACCCAGTTAGGTTCAGTTCTGTATGGTAATGGGATATGTCATGATCTCTATCATCGACATCATCGAAACTCCTTTCGATGGATCAGAACTCTTCTGATTCGAACAGCTAGAATGATCGATCATCTAAATCATTCTAATTGCTCCCAAAATCCACCAGTGACACCTAGCAGTATATGGTGGCAACCCATCAGAGCTGAATGTGAACCTCTTGGTGTAGCTACCTGTGTGATTAAGTTCTTCTATCTTGAGCCCCGATCAGATTAGGGTTAAGGTAAACTCGTCAAACCCTAGTCTCTATCATATGATGTAATCATTCGATTCGAGTCCGATGTGAAAATCTAAATAGAAACTCTTTCTATTATTTCACTCTGCCATGGCCATGGACTTCTGGACTTGATTCTCATGATTATCATAGGGCTGCTCCTCTACCACCGAGGTAGATAGATTCCATCTTGATGCCATCCAGTTCCTACAATGAACATGCTATAGCCAACATACACCTCAGGGTTCCATATGGCTAGGAGACCGAGTAATGGTGTAGTCAAACTATAACACCCTCAAGGTGAACTGCCGATGCACCTCAGGTCAAAGAACCAGACACACTACTGCAGCATCGAGTCAGTCATTGACGAGAAGGTAGACTCCCTAATGACTACTCGAGGTGGTCACGCTCAGTGCCCTCGTTCTCTAACGAGTACCTGTACTCTCACTCCGGTGTCTCCACACCATAGACTCAAGACTCATCTACTAAAGAGAAGCGATTGTACACCAACCTTTCAGGATCAATCACCATCCTCGTGATGATCCTATGGTCGGGAGCATTTTATGAGTTAACAATGATTATTCATGTCTTAAATTTTCAACTCTTGAAAATATGAATTATCATTACCATTAACTCAAAGGATGTATCATAGACACTAAATACACATATGTGATAGAAAATAACCCATTTTATTCATTATAGTCAAAATTATAATTTTGCCCCTAGAAGTGTATTACAAGTGTCAGCCAATTCTGGCTTCTAGGACACATATATCTAACAAATAGTGAGTGTCATAGGATCTGAGAGATTTAAGGATGAGGTAGACCATGAGTATAGGTGGCACCTCAAGTCAGGTCATTTTGAAGAGGACAGGATATACAAACTAAAAAGGGATAGGATCCCTGACTCACTGAGTTATAAGTCATCCCCAGTTTGTGCATCCTACCTTCAAAGAAAAATAACCAAACTACCTTTTATGGGACATAGGGAGAGGACCACTAAATACATTCAGATGGAAGCAGCCCATTTGATGAGCTGGCCAGGGGTGATTCTCTTTACTCCATAGCCTTTACCATTGACTTCTCATGATATAGGTACACGTGCGAGACACAAATATGAAGTTTTGAAAAGTTCAAAAATTTAGATATGAGGTAAAGAAAATTAGAAAATTCTTAAAGTTCTTCGATGAGATCAAAGAGGTGTATGCCTTAGTGGAAGTTTCTAAAATATCTCAAAAAAAATGGCATAGACTCATAATGGACTCTTCCTAGTACACCTTTACTGAGTATCGAAAAGGAGGAAAAGGATCCTAATAGATATGATCTGATCCATTATGAGGTTCACTCACTCACTAACCCTTATTTATTTAGGGACAAACTTTAATCTAATGAATCAGGTTCTTTCTAAATCCATTCTTACTATACCATATGAGATATGGCATGATAAGAAACCAAATCTTGACCATCTTAAGATTTGGAGATATCCTGCCCATGTCAAAAGACAATAGGCAGACAAGTTAGAGGGTAGGTCTATAAAGGCTCGCTTTATAAAGTATCCAAAAGAGTTGTTAAGGTACTAATTGTACTTTGCAGTGGATTACAATATGATTGTGACCCATCATACCACATTCTTGGAAAATAGTTTATCCAAGATGCTAGTAGTGGGAGAAAATTGTGCTTGAAGAGAAAGTCTATGAAGAGTAATGAGCAGAAGATCTAGCTAAACCCATTCAATCTGAGCCGGTTAGTGTAGGAGCTCTTCCACCTTATAGATTGAGTAGGATTTCCTATCCTCATGAAAGATACTTAAGGTATTCTGACAAAATCTATAGAGAAAATGTTCCTTAAGAAAAATAGGGAACATGAGATGATCCCAAAACCTATAACGAGATGATGTTAGACATCGATTCCAAGAAATGGATGGATGTAATAAAGTCAAAGGTTGACTTGATACATTCCACCCAAGTCTGACCTTAGTGGATCCACTAGAGGGTATTGTACCCAGGGCATAAATGAATCTACAAAAGGAAGATAGGTTTGGATGCATAGGTAGAGACTTATAAGCGAGGGTTATGGCGTGAAATTATAGTCAACATGAAAGCATTGACTATTAGCAGATTTTTGCCTATAGCCATGCTAAAATCCATCTGGACAATGCTTGATTTTGCGACATAGCATGATTATGAATTTGGCAATGGATGTGAAAACTATCCTCCTAAATGAATATCTTAAGGAAGATATTTATATATGATAGCCTTTTAGGTTTCACTTCTAGTGATGGAGATCATAAGATAAGCAAGCTGCAAAAGACTAAAACAAGCATCTCAGAGTTGCAGTATTTGATATGATCAAATTATTTGATTTTATCAAGTACGAGGAGTCTTATATTTATAAGAGGGTCAAAAGAAGGATGAGATTCTTCTAATTGAAAAAGTTATTTCCATGCTAACTATAGTTAAAATATGGTTGTCTAAGAAATTCTCCATGAAAATCTTGGGAAGCATCTTATATCTTTTAGGATAAAGGTCTATAGAGATAGATCTAAAAGGATGCTAGGCCTATCATAGAAAATGTACATAAAGGAGGTGCTGAAAAGGTTCAGCATAAAAACTCAAAAAGGAATTTTATCCCTTAGGCAAGGCATATATCTCTCCAAGAAGATGTGTCTAAACACATCTAAGGAGATTTAACTTATGAGTTGGATCTCTTATGCTTTGACTATAGGAATCCTCATGAATGCCATACAATGCACTTGACTTGATAATCTTACTGTGAGTGTCACGAGCAGATATCAGTCAAATTCAGATGTACGACACTGGATAGCTGTGAAGAACATCCTTTAGTACTTGAGAAGCACTAAGAATTTATTCTTGATTTTTGGAGGAGAGTTTGAGTTGCGGGATTTAAGGATACACAAACTTAGATTTTGCATATGATACTGATGGTTGAGAGTCTATATCATGATGTGTGCAATGTGAAAATTAGTAGATTGGAAGAGTTCCAAATAACCAATCATTGCAAGTCCTATGGAAGCTGAATTAGTCATCATTTCCAAAGGTGCTAGGTAAAGTCTTCTGGTCCAAGTAACTTTGTTGCAATTTGATGTCATGAGATATCATCATAGTGACAATATCGGCACCATAGCCCTTAGCTAATGGTGCCTGGGTCTCATCAGAATACCAAGCACATGGAGAGGTGACTTCACATAATATGAGACTAACTCAACATGAAAGATGTTAAGGTGAAGAGAGAGGACACCATGGATAACGTGGTGGATCCACTAACAAAGCAGTTACACCAGCAGAAGTCTGAAGTTCACCTTGAGAAGATGGGTCTTAGATAAATAGCCAATTGACTTTAGGTTAAGTGAGAGATTATTAGATGTATAACCTAGAAAGCTAATTATTGACGAACACATTATATTTTTCTAAGGCATATATTTGTACTTGATTTATTAAAATTAATAAAATAAATATTTTCTTATTCATTCATATTTAATGTGTCGATGAATCATCCAAAAGTTAATAGATAATGATACATATTCTTAAGAATTGAGAATTTAAGACATGTATCATTATAGGTTAACTTTTGAATTGCTTCAGATCATTGAATCATCATAGGGATAGTGATGGGTCCATTAAGATCGGTGCACGAATCACTTTTCTTTTGGATAGACAAGTCTCGAGTCTATAGTGTGGGGATATTAGAGCAAGAGCATAGATAGTTGTTAGAAAACAATGGTATCGAGCATGACCAAGAACGAGAGGTCCATGGATGACTACTCACTCATCAGTGACTATCTCAATGCAATAGTTGTATGAGTAGTTCTTTGACCTATGGTACTTTGGCTACTCATAATGGGGTTGCGGTAGTTTGACAATACATAAATATGGTCCCTAGCCATTTGGGACCTTGCGGTGTTTATTGGCTGTAGTAGATTTGCTGTAGGAGTAGGGTATACACTTATAGGTGATCTATCAACCTTAGTAGTTGAGTAGTCCTATATAACCTAAGAGGCTGAGTCCTTAAATCTATGACCACAGTAGCATAATTATGGAAATGAGTTTTCATGGGATTCATGATTAGAATCAAGCTAATTATGTCTTGTATATGACTAATGCTTAGGATTTGACGAGTTTTCATGACCTGCATCCTGTCAGAACTTTTGATAGAAGAACTTGATCACACAGTAACTATACCTAGAAGTTCATATTTCTATTCTATTGGATTGCTACTACATAACACTAGATGTCACAGTAGATTGTGAGAACTCACTAGGATCATTTTTGGATCAACGATCCTTATTGAGGTGAGTTGAAATTATTCCGGCCCATCGAAAGGAGTTTCGATGATTTTGTGATAGAGATTATGGTATGTCTCACTACTAGATAGAATAGAACCTGAGGATTCACATACAAAAAAGGAGCACATCCTGATCAATGGCTTGAATCATAATCAAATTATCAATTGGATTGATGATTCGAATTAATATGTAAGAGTTACAAATTTAGCAAATGCTAATTGTTAGCATGATGGACTTAATTGCAAGTGTTGCGATTTAATTGGACCTGATTAAACTATGGATCAAGTTCTAATTAATTTAAATAAGATTTAATTTAATTGGACTCAAATTAATGTAAGGCTAATTGGATTTTATTATCCAAGTTGGACTTGGATTTTAATCCTGATTTGATCAAGTTTGATAGTCTTTTCGAATTTGAATCGAATCGAACTCGAATTGGATTTAGATTGAACCCAAATTGGACTCAATTGATCTTGACCACCTAAGTCTAGGTTTTTTGGGCTTCTCTCTCTTGTTTGACTGACCAGATGAGGAGTGGGGCATGATAAATTATGCTGGATGCTCTTCTTGCATGCATGAAAAAAAGATGTAGGCACCTCCCTTCTTCTTTTGGATAAGAACTAATCCAATTCAAATTCAAATTGAATTGGATCAATTCTTATCTGATTAAGATGTTGGTTGGTGCATGGAAGTGGAGGGGTTTTAGTTTTGTGCGACAAAACATAAGAGGGAGGGCATGTATGTGTGAAGTTTGTTAAGAGATTTTTCTTTCTTACCACACTAACCACCCCAACCCCTCTCCTCTCCTTTCTTACACATCCCAACATCCAACTAACTTAATCTCTAGATCTAATCTAAGAGATTAGGGAGTCAATGAGGACATGGGACATTTATTTTGTGCTACAAAAGATATAAGAAAAGGGTGGGCTTGTGTTATAGGGAGTTAGTTAGTTGTAACTAATTCTTGGTGCCGCATCTTTCTTCCCTCTCTCACATGCCCCACTTGTTCCCTTCTTTCTTACATGCCTTCTCCATTAGATAGGGATATGAGAGAGAAAAATAAGATAGAAAAGAGCAGAAATAGAAAGGTTCTTAATCTCTTCTTGGTGATCAAGAAAGATTCCTTTGAATTTGCGTGAAGGGTTTGCACAACAGGCTTTTTCTTTCAACTAGTTTTAATAGAAAGGGCCAAATCCAAGCCAAGGAGCGAGGCCTGCAAGGTGCTAGCACTCTAATGGCCTCAATGCTTTGATCAAGTTATCTTCGTATGGATACCAACAGAGGTCGAGAGCATGCACGGCTCTGACAGAAATCTTGGACATCCACAGGATTCGATCCAAGTAATAACTTGGGTTTGTGATTAAGGTAATGAATTTTCTCCCTTATTTTAATTTTTAGATTTTAAATATTTTTTTCATATCATGTTAATCGATCCTTAGGAGATTGTAAGATTAGATCCTAGCATGTTTAAACTAAAATTATTTTAATTTAACTTTTCCACTGCATGTTTACATGAGATGTAAAAATTTGCATGCTATCTCCTAGCAATCCAACAGTCAGGACACATCTTCTTGGAGAGATAAACACTATGCCTAAGGGGCAAGAGACCCCTCTTAGAGTTTTCATGTTGAACCTCTTCAACACCTCCTCTATGTATATTTTCTGAGAAAGTTCCGTTATTCTCTTAGATCTATCTCTATAGAGCTTAATACTAAGAATGTATGAAGCTTCTCTTAGGTCCTTTATAGAGAATTTCTTTGATAACCATACTTTAACTGATGTCAGCATTAGAATATTATTTTCAATTAGGAGGATGTCATCCACGTACAATAAGAGGAACGTGATAGTGCTCCTACTGATCTTTTTGTACATACACAGCTCCTTGTTTCTGATGCAATCAAATAATTTGATTACATCATTAAAGTGAGTGTTCTAACTCTGAGATATTCAAAAACTCATAAGGGTTTCATGCATCATTTTTAAAACTTTTTAAAAACATATACAGTGGAAGAACTGATGGAAAGCAAGTAGGGTTTATAGCTCTACTTTCAAAATTTTTTCAAAAATTAATTATAGCAAAAATAAAAATTAGTCTAATTAATTTATAAAGAGTTATAGATCTGATCTACAAACTCTATATTATTAGGATCTAATATGATATACATGCATGCTTTGAAATCTAAAAATAAAATAGCTACAGGTAGTAAAACAATTTTACTAATCTATGTGTTCAGAATACGTTACCTTGCAACAGTAGACAAACTCCACAATCGAATCACCACTGATCTAATCATCAGGTAGATCTGATTATTGCGATATAGCCACACACACATCTGACCTCCATGGATGGTCCACATGAGGTCCTGATCCCAATCGGCTCCTCTTGAGTGCTAGCTCGACGAAGAACACTCCTGATAGCTAGATCTGATCAAATAATTTTGATCTCCCTCCACCAAAACTTTGGACACTCTAGATTAGTAGGATGGATAGAAGAAAGGATGAGGAAGTATTCAAAAAAATTTCATGAAGATCTGATGCTCAGATCTTGTGAAATCAGAATAGAAACCCTAGATCAAGATCTAGGGCAGCACAACACTCAAACCTTAGTGCCTAGTTTTCTCTCCCAATTTTTCTTCTCAAATTTTTTTTCTTATTTTTCTCAGACTTTGGAAGGGCTCAAGAATCAGAGGAGAGGATTCTCAAAAAAAATCTTTCCCATAAAAAATTCTACAAATTTTGTATAGGGTGAACAAGTTAAGGTGGCATGTGGAAGAGTTGGGATGAAGTGGTTCACTATTTGAACTCAAATCCCATTTGAATTCAAATTGCAACCAGATCAAATCCATCCATTTAGGATGTGAGAAGGGAGGGTGAAATCCTTCTTTTTCATAGAAAAAAATTCATAAGAACATCTTTCTTGTGGAGGAAAAAAATGGTGCAAAGAGGGTGAGGTGGCAATGGAAGACTAGGTCAAACTAGTCTCATAATCATTCATTTAATTGAACCAACTCAATCTAAATTGGTTAGGAGTAATTAAACCAAATTAAATCCAACTTATTTAGGCTTAATTAGGCTTAGTTAAATTTTAATCAAATCAAAAATTAAATAAGCCCAACCCTTGATCAAATCAGCGATCATACTTCCTTGATGATTAGGTCATCTCATAACCTAATCGGATCAAACCCAACTGAATCTAATTCAATTAGATTTGATCCAAAAATAATTACTCTATAAAATTAAGTTAATTAATAATCAAATTACTAATTAAACCTCTCATAAATATAGAATCCAAATCTAGTGGATATCTAGACAATAGAGTTCCATCAAAATGAAACTCTTGATTGAAGAGAACCAAACTGGTGGGACTCTTGATCCTAATGTTTGAAATGGGTGAAACTCATGATCACAAAGTCCAAACTCTCGATCATAGAGTTCCAAAAAAGTAGGACTTAGAGTCCTAGAGTAGTAGGACTCTTGGTCAAAAAGTTTTAGTCCAGTGGGACTCTTAATCATAGAGTCCCAATCCACCAGGATTTCTGATCATAAAGTTGTAGACAACCAGGACTCAGAGTCCTAATGTAGTAAGACTCTCGATCGAAGAGTTCCAGTCTAGTGAGACTCTTGACCATAGAGTTCCAGTTCAGTGGAACTTTTCACTAGCCATCAGATCATGTAGGAACCTCTAGTGTATGTGATCCCGCAAGTTCGAACTTAAGCCGATAGCATAGGAACCACTTCCGGTACTAATTGAAGTAACCATCTAGGAATGGTATCCGATATTCGGATAGGTTGAATAGTTGCAATCACAGCATTCAAAACCTACGTAAATATGGTTACTGCATAATTTATCTCTTTAACCTCTATGTATGAGGATGACTCAGAGTTAAACTATCAATCCTGAAAGATACATCCAAATTATATCTCAAAGTAATTAGCCTCATGACTCCTCACTAGGACTACCCTGGTCAAGGATTTGCTAAATTAAAATATAATTGAACACAACTCCTAAACCGAAGTGATCAATCCCATCTTGACTCACACACCGACTTTCAAGTACTTGATTGTGCTCAAAAATCTTTCATCACTAAATTAAAAATTCAAGTAGTCTGGCACTAAAGCATAGTGAGTTGAGTGAAAGTCATCATGGTGATCTCAGATCAGAGGGATACTTATACTCATATTCCTATCAGAGTAAATCTTGATAGTAGAAAAGCTCCAGAGTTGGTCACGTTCAGCATAGATGTACCCTTATATCTCATCTACATGCCATACCAGTATCTACACACTCCTTAGTTAAGAGAACAACCAATCCATATGGCACACAATGACCTACACTCGATAAACATTATCATCCTTGGTAACAACGTATCATTTGGTCGTGGACAGGTTTAAAGACTAAATGGCAAATCTTTCTTTGTCGATTCTAAATAGTCCTAAGGATATCACCACAACATAGAAGTTCATTAGAAGATGTAAGATTTTGTGATGATAAAATACTAAAATAAATTTTATTTATTAATAATTCATATATAAGTATAAAAAATTGCACAACCGTCAATGAACTGATGATTGGCTTTGGAACACTATTTTCAACAATCTTTCACTTACACTAAAGTCAATCGGTGCAGTATTTAAAATCCATTTTTGACTTGAAGTCGTTGAATACCTTCACTACAATAGCTTTAGTGAATGGGTCAGTCAGATTCTCTTTTTGATCGATCTTCTGAAGGTCGACGTCACCTTGATCCATAATCTCTCGAATAAGGTGGTAGCAGTGTAGAATATGTTTTGTCTGCTGGTGTGCCTTCGATTTCTTTGCTTGAGTAATGGCTCCAGAGCTATCATAGTAGAGCAAAATTGGACCATCAAGGGAGGATGCTACTCCAAGCTCGTTGATGAATTTTCTCAGCCACACTGCTTCTTTGGTAGAATCTGATGCAACAATATACTCTACCTCGCAAACTGAGTCGACAATAGTGTGCTACTTGAAATTCTTCCAGCAAACAGCTTCATCATTAAGGGTAAACACATATCCCGACATACTTTTACTGTCTTCATGATCAGACTAAAAACTGGAGTCTATAAACCCAATAAGTCTCAAGTCCGACTTACCATAAACAAGCTACTAATCCTTAGTACTTTTCAAATACTTCAGGATGATTTTAATAACCTTCCAGTGGTTCTCCCCTGAATTAGATTGATATCTACTCACTACCTTCGATGAGTATGCCATATCTGATCGTGTACATATCATAGCATACATAATAGAGTCCACTATCAAAGCATATGGAATTCTACTCATATGTTCTCTCTTAAGATGTTGTCGGATAATTTTTCTTCGAGAGAAAAATTCTATAGCCTATCAGTAGATAGCCCTTCTTCGAATTCTCTATGTTGAACCTTTTCAGCATAGTGTCAATGTATGTGGACTAGGATAAGTCGAGCAACCTTTTAGATCTATCTCTACAGATATTCATCCCTAGGATGTAAGAAGCTTCTCCCAAATCTTTCATGAGAATTGTGATGATAGCTAGATTTTTATTCCTTGTAATGCAAGGACATCATTCCTGATTAAGAGAATGTCATCCACATATAATACCAAAAATACAATCATTGGACCATTAGCCCACTTGTATATGTAGGGCTCTTCTCCGTTCTTAACGAAGCCATACATCTTGATCATCCTATCAAAATATATATTCCAACTCTGAGATGCCTGCTTCAGTCCATTAATGGACCTTTGAAGCTTGCACACCTTAGACTCATCTATAGATGTGAATCCTTCAGATTGTATCATATACACCTTTTCTTCTAGCTCTCCATTCAGAAAAATTATTTTCACATCCATCAACGAGATCTCATAGTCCAGATGGGTAGCTATCACAAGCATGATCCAAATGAATTTGAGCATTGCCATAGGAGAAAATGTCTCGTCATAGTCTATACCATAACATTGATTTTACCCCTTGGCAAGCAGATAAGTTTTATAAGTCTCCACCTTCCCATCTACGCCTCTTTTCCTCTTGAAGACCCACTTACATCCTATAGATTTTATCCTTTCAGGTGGATCAACCAATATCCATACATCGTTGACTTTCATGGACTCCATTTTGAATTTTATAGTTTTAAGCCATTTCTTAGAGTCGGGTCTCTACATTACATCCATATAAGTGATCGGATCCTCGTTGTTCTCATCAAGTTTGATAGAATCACCATCCTAGATAAAAAAATCATAGTATCTATCCGATTGATGAGATACTCTACCAGACCGCCTTAAGGGTGCAGGTTCAATGGTCTCCAAATTTGATCTAATCAAATCTGGTTTAGGTTCAGCTACTTGTGCCAGTTTTTCTACCTACTAAACTTCCTCAAGTTCGACCTTAGAGGCATTAGTCCCTTCACCTAGGAACTCCTTTTCTAAGAAGATTGTCTTAAGTCTGACAAACATCTTTTGCTCATCAGCTAGGTAAAAGTAATACCCTTTGATCTCTTTTGGGTACCCTATGAAATAACACTTGTCAGACCTAGGTCTAAGCTTGTCTGTTACTAAACGTTTGACATAAGTTGGACACCCCCAAACCTTAAGGTGTGAGAGTATTGGCTTACGTCCTGTCCATATCTCATATAGCATTTTGGAGACAGACTTACTCAGAACCCTATTTAGAAGGTAACAGGCTGACTTAAGGGCATATCCCCATAAGGAGATAAGCAGACCAGCAAACCCCATCATGGATCGAACCATGTCCAACAGGATCTAATTCCTCCTTTCAGATACACCATTATGTTGTGGTGTTCCAGGAGGAGTCCATTGAAAGAGAATCACATTCTCTCTTAGATATATTAAAAATTCACTAATAAAGTACTTACCCCCTTGGTCAGATCGAAGAGTTTTAATACTTTTTCTAGTTTATTTTTCTACCTCATTACAGAATAGTTTGAACATTTAAAATAACTCCAACTTATGCCTCATTAAATAGACATATCCATACCTCGATAGATCATTTGTGAAGGTTATGAAGTAGAAATATCTACCTCTAGCACTTGAACTCATGGATCCACATACATCAATATATACTAGATCTAAGAGTTCATTAGCTCGCTCATCTTTTTCAGTAAAAGATAACTTGGTCATTTTACTAAGAAGACAGGACTCATAAGTCGAAAGTGATTCACAATCACTAATTTCAAAAATTTCTTCTTGAGCCAACCTATTTATTCTGTTCTTATTAATATGATCTAGCCTATAGTGCCAAAGGTAGACTTCTGATACATCATCTAATATAGGATATTTACTGGAGGATTGAACCTTGTTAACAGCTGTGATAGTAAATAAATATTATTATTTAATTGACCAACATAAACCGTAACACCATTCAAAATGATATTACAAAAGCTTTTTTATTAAAGATTGATTACTGTTCTTGGCCAAAAGGCCTATAGAAATAACATTTAATAAAAAATTTAGATAGAAGTGACATTCACTAAGAACAACTTTATAAGAATTGATTACAAGGTTTATGGTTCCTAAAGCTAGAACTAAAACTTGTCTTCCATCTTCAACGTTCAGGAACCTCTCATCTTCATCAAATCTCCTACTGACCTATAAATCTTGCATCAAATTATAAATATGATAAGGGCTTTTAGTATCTAATACCAAGGTAGTAATATCATATATTGAGAAGTTGCAAGGTGTTATCATATAATTACCTTGTCCAGTAATAGCTTGCTTCTTTCTTGGCCTATTCGGATCCAGGGAGGCAATGTACTGAGGATAATTTTTCTTTCAGTGCCCTTGCTTCTTGCAAAAAAAGCACTCCACCTAGCTCTGATCGGGCTTATGCTTCTTGGTCTGACTCTGTACATTCATCGCGGCATGAGGCTACACCATTTTGTTCTTCTTTTCCTTGTTCTTCTTCTTTTTCTTAAAGGATCGATGACTAGAAGAAGACCCTCCCACTACATTCACCATCTCCTCATGGAGTTGGTGATCCTTCTCAAAGTTCTATAGCAATCCTAATAAACAATGGTAGTTTACTGCAGGCTTTGTCATTCGAAAATGAGTAAGAAAAGAAAGAAAAGACTTGGGCAAAGAATTAAGGATCACATCCTTCCTGAACTACTCATGCAGGGGAAGCCCAGCTTACTCAGATGCTTAATCATCTCGATCATGTACAATACATGATCGGTGATTGAGGTCCCATCCCTCATTCGAGCATTAAAAATGGCACAACTAGTCTTGTGCCTCTTAATGTCATCAGGCATGCCAAAGGAGTCGTTCAACATTTAAAGCATCTCCTGAGGCTAGGCATTTTCGAACCTATGGCTAAACTCGTCATTCATTGAAGCCAGCATGATGCACTGAATGATGGTGCAATCATTGAGCCACTTCTGGTAAGTGTCTTGAACTGCTCCTCTAGCATTCAGAGTTGGTTCCTTAGGTGTTGAATTAGTCAATACATACAAGATCCGCTCATACACCAGGACGATTTTTAACTTTCGATACCAGCTATCCAAGTTGGATCTCATTAATTTATTATTGTCTAACAACGATCAGAGCAACAAGATAGTGGCCATTTCTATATTAAAAAAAATCAAACCTAATTAGTATATGAATTATTAATCCTAAAGACTTAGACTTTAGTCCAAAGATCCTCCCACTATTTTATTCAAACTAGTAGCCTCTATCTCCAATTCAAAGAATTACTTTAATTCTTTAGTAGGTACTAGAATCCACACAGACTACACACGAGCCAAACTTTGGTTGGTCAACCCATGTGCATCTATGGATAGGTTCATAATCAATTATTTCTCTAAACAACTTCTAGTATTTTAATTTTACTCCAGAAACCTAATCAGTAGGCTTTGACCTCTACTAAAAAGATTCGATTAGGTCCAACCATTAACAAGACCATATCTGGTATATATCTGACCAACGAATGATCAGGCCCAACTTTGGCTGGCCAGCCTGACCATCATTAGAAAGACATGATCAAATCATCATATTATGAATGATAATTCTATTAGCCAATAAGCACCAGGCCTTTGGATTTTCAATGATTATTAAACTAATGGACTTATTATCACTCAACTTAATCGGAGGCTATAACCTAGTTATCATTATAATTATTTCATTTTTAAGGATCCAATAATTTTAGAGGATTTGGTTAACTTATTTTTAAAGAAAATTGATCAGCCAATTTTGATCCTCCTACTGACTTCACCAAGTCAGATAAAAAAGGACCTAATTCAAGCTGGCATTAGGAGCACCTAAATTAGACACATTGATTTACCTAATTGACATGGGTTAGCCTAAATCACCAAGTGATCTAATTAAAATCTAACTCACTAGGATGGCCAGATAAGTGAGATCAGTAGAAGGGATATGCTATTAACTCATCAAAAACCAAATCAGTGCAAGTAGCTTCTAATTAAAAACCACTAGTTTGGACTGCTAGACTTACCTTAGACATTATTTGGTTTATTAGTTTCAATTTGACCAACCTAGCAATTTTGGGTTTGACCACGTAGCCATGAATCAAGTCCATTTGGTCCTCGTTAAAGGCATGGACTTGACCAACTACAACTATTATAATTGAGTCTAAAGAGTCCTTGATCTAATCTAAATCAATATTTGGTTAGATTTGATCGATTACTCTAAATTAGTTCATTTTTTAACTAACCTTAGATCTAACCCAATTAGTGGACCTAATTTATCTAACCCAATAACCCATATTTTATAATTAATGACTTAAGATCTTTAATTCATAATTCTAGACCCTAATTCAACATACTTAATTCTTAATTAAGTTTTTGGGCTTAGGATTGGGGTTCAGCATTTTAAAAATATTTTTCAAAATTTTGAAAGGTTCAACATAACTTAGCACTATTCACCAAATGGGTTGACCTATTTCAAAAATTGTGTCGGCTCATTTCACAAACAGTACTAGTTGTAGGTTTTAATTTAGATCTGTGTATAATACATAAAAATCATGAATCAAATTAGATCTAATCTAAACTCTTATTCATGATTAAAAATCAGATTAAAATCATACAATCAAATCATAAAAATTATTAGATCAAATCTAAAATTTTATAATTTAATGATCTAGATCAGCACGTACCAAGACAACCTACACTGTAGGGTAAACCCTACAACAGGATAACCTACGATCCTTGTGATCATATTATTTTATTTTTAAATCTAAAAAATTAGATTATTATTTAGATCTAATCTAAAAAATAATCTAAACATGCATATAGATCACATTAAATAATCTGGATGCTCTGATACCATTGATGAAAAGCAAGTAGAATTTCTAGCTCTACTTTTAAAATTTTTTTAAAAATTAATTACAATAAAAATAAAAATTAATCTAATTAATTTATAGAAAGTTATAGATCTGATCTACAAATCCTATATTATCAGGATCTAATATGATATACATGCATGCTTTGAAATCTAAAAATAAATTAACTATAGGTAGTAAAATAATTTTACTAATCTATGTATTCAGAATACGTTACCTTGCATGAGTAGATGAACTCTATAATTGAATCACCATCGATCTAATCATCAGGTAGATCTGATCGTTATGATGCAGCCACACACGCATCTGGTGTTGCCCAATGATGGCCATCCAAGAGGGAGGGTGAATTGGGTGTTTAAAAATTTAAACTCTAATTAAACTGAATTTTAATAAAGTGTGCTTGATGAAATAATGTGAGACACAAGTATAGAATGAGAGCAATGTAAACAACACAATGATAAGCATAAGAGACCAAGCTTTTATAGTGGTTCGGTGCTAAACTCGGCACCAATGTCTACTCCTCAAGTAAACCACTTGAGAGTTCAACTATAATCACTCAATTGATTATAGTTCGATTATTTTTCTTGGGCTCACAATCCAATCTGATTGATTTTGACCTAGGCTCACTAACTACAACCTTTATAACGATTATTTTTTTAGGCTAACAATCAATCTCGATTGATTTTGACCAAGGCTTACCAATCAAACCTTTACAATGTCCAACTTTAGGCTTGGACCAATCCCAAGTTTTTCATCCCAAGAAACTTGTAAATAAATAAAATACAATCATAATATTTAAAAGAATTTAGAAAGAAAACTTAATGAAGCCTAAAAAGAAGAGTTTGCAAGATGGAAGGCTTGATTGCTTTGCTCTTCTTCTTAAATGCTTGAAACAAGTTGGTCAAGCTCTTCAGTACTTGTATCTTGACTTCTCTCAATATTAGGATGATTGGAAGGATAAGGAATATTAAGAAGAATAGATCCTTCACTTTATTTAATAGCTCTCATAATGAATGCACTTGGTGTAGGCTTGAAAGCTCTTGAATATATGTTGTAAAATTCCTTCTTAAAGTTCTTAAATATCTCTTATATATTCTAAGGCTTTTCCACTACTCTAAAATCTCTGAAGAAGTTTTATTTAATTTTCTAGCCATTGGGCATGAAAATCTAGTCGTTAGAAAAAAGTTGGGGCTGAAAAAGTATAATTTTGAAAAAACTAGTCGTTACAGTGACTTAGTCGACTAACCTTCTTGACTTAGTCAACTAAGTCTCATGCACCTCAACTTTAGCCTTTTCTATACTTTCTATCTTGTGTAGTCTTCTGAGATATAGTCGACTAACCTATGAGACGTAGTTGACTAAGTCCCTTGGGTCTAGAATTTTGGCTTTCTGCACTCTCTGTATTTTGCTGTCTTCTGATACTTAGTCGGCTAAGTCTCAAACTTAGTCGACTAAGTCTCCTGGGATCTAAATTTTTATTTTTCTATACTTTTTGCTTCTATTATTCTTTGATACTTAGTCGACTAACTCCTGGCTTAGTCGACTAAGATGCATGCCATTTGATTTTTGACAGCCTTTCTTCTCTAATTTCTTTTGTAGATAAGATTTGCTTCCAAAATTTAATTTATCTCTCATTAACCATTCTTTCTAGGGTGTGTTAATTCTTGATTTTCTTCAATAGCCTCTTGATTGGTGGTACTCTATTTGATTGATGAAATTCACTTAGAGCATTATGAATACTTAGAATATAAAACTACATAATCTCAAAATAATATCAGTAACTTAACAAATTATACTCAATTACTTTTGTTATTATCAAAATCAATTTGAGGGTCAACAATCTTCTCATTTTTAATGATGACAATACTCTTTGGGTATACCTTTCTTTCAAATTTTAAAATGACTTTCATGCAATCAATTTATATGCAATATATTCATTTATGCTATATCAAATTTTATATGCTTTCCTTGAATATAATCACTATGTTCAAATTATGTTTTAATTTTTGTATTTACTCCCCCTTAATGTGTTCCAATTGATTTTCAAGGTTTCAAAAATACATCTTCACATATTTGAATCAATTAAATTTAAATACTTCAAATTAGTTATTATATATTTAATTTTTAGATTACATTCACTCATTATTATCCTTCTCTCCCTTTTTTTCATTATCAAAAAGATAAACATTTACATTATACATTAAGAACATTAAGAGCACTAGACATTATACATTATACACAAGAGATAATCTATCACATATTGCACGTGCAAATGAGGAAAATAGGAAACTTCATGCCCATATATATTAAAAGTATGATCATAAACATAGGGCTAAATGGGCATACATCAAAAGATCAAAAGAAGCTTAAACCATTATAAATATCACATCAAATACAAAATAGGTTTTAAGCTGAAAGGGTATGCAACTATAGATGGCCTAATCTAAGGTAGGATCAGGACGAGTCAAGGATGGATCCACAGTCGCCTAAGGATGCTGCCTCGCAAGGGCACGCTCCACAGCACGCTTTACCAAAGCAGAAAGTCGATCAGACATCTCATCAATGACTCGGCATACAATATCAGTAATCTGATCTTCCTCAAGATGGATAGAACACGCAGGCCATATAGACGGACCTGTAGATCTCGGCACAGGCTCAAACATTGGCATGGGCTCCTCTTCATCATCAACTTTGGTCCACTGCCCGTTTACCTTTTTTAAATCCATCCTCTTCAAAGAATTTTCATCATGCATGTCAAAGTGCTTCATCTCCTTGAATGATTCACCCTCCATATCGATACCAAACTCTCTAAATATGATGGTTAGAAACTTTTCATAAGGTAGGAGCAGTTTTGCTCTCATTCTTGCCTCTTGCATGGTCTTCATCATCAAGGCAGAAAAATTAAAATTTTCTTTCTTCAGTATATGATAAAGAATCCCCACATCATTCCTTGTCACATAATCAAAGTATCCAATCCAGGGGATAAAAATCTTGCAAACCATGTGATGTAAAAGATGATGCTCGGTACTCAAATGTTTTGCCAAAATCTCTTCAAAATCCAAAGCATCATTCCGATTAAACAACAGACGAAGTCCTTCTTGCCAATTGTCAAACCTCTCAGCTCCTTCAACCAGAGTCTTTAGTAACTACCCTAGATTTTCTATTGTCAAATGTATCTTCACCCCTGTAACTTCATATTCCAGAGATTAAGAACCTATCCTTGCATTTCCATAAAACTTCATTACAAGATTTGGGTAGGTGGACAATTTCAGCGAACATAAGTACTCCAACCCTTGAAATTTGATGCAATCCCCAATCTCAAACCCTTATTTCTCTAGGACAACAAAATCAATCTTTCTTTCAATGGTCATAGCCCTTAAAGAAAATGGTATCATCTCTAAGGGAGAGGGTGTGACCTGAGATAGGGGTTGAATGGGAGTGAAAATAGGAGTGGAACAATGGGATGGTGAAAATGGTGAAGCACCTGTAGTTGGAGCGGCTGAAGGATAAGGTGAGGAAGGTTGAGACGTGGCTAGGGGAATAGGGATCGGACCAGAATGTGGCAGCTTAGTGGCATCCAAATGATTCTTCATCCTCCACTTGTACGATCGTAGTTGAATAAGAGTGATCTTAGGATGAGTGCAAAGTTTCTTCTTCCTCGGTGCCATGGATCCAAGTCCTCTTCCTCAAGATGTTTAGAGCTTTGATTTGAAAATTTTTGAAGAGAAAATGGATGCCTAGGGTTCTAAGTTGGGACGACTAAGAAAGGGCGAATGAAAAATAAAAAAAATTCTGGGGGTATTCTATTTTATAAATAGGATTTCCAATACTTAGTCGACTAAGATTAAGTTCTTAGTCAACTAAGACTTTTTATCTTAGTCTACTCAGATTGGCACATAACTTAATGGCTAGAGTTTCAGTCCAAGAGGTCTTGCAATGACTCATATCTTTTTCAATGGAATTAATGTAAGGATGATTTATGAAAAATTCATCACATCATACCATACAAACATATTCAATAATTTTAGCAATATGGACCAAATAATCCTAATTGCTTTTTTATGGCACAAAACCTTTCTTCATTTAATGGTTTAGTGAAAATATCTATAATTTGATTTTTAGTTGGTACAAACTCAAGAGTTATATCACTATTTTGTACATGATCTCTAATAAAATAATGTTTAACCTCTATATATTTTGTTCTTGAGTGTAATATTGGATTCTTTATTAAATTTATAGCACTAGTATTGTTACATCGAATAGGAATATTATTATAAGTGATACCATAGTCCTCTAGTTGTTGTTTAATCTATAATAATTGAGCACAATAACTCTTGACAACAATATATTCGACTTTCATTATAGATAAGGCAATTGAGTTTTGTTTCTTACTAAACTATGAGATCAAATTTACTCCTAGAAACTGATATGTTCTACTTATACTTTTCCTATCTAAGCAACATTCAGCAAAATCTAAATCACTATATCTAATTAAGTCTAGTCAAGATTGTTTTGAGTGCCACAAGCCTACATCTTGAGTATTTATCAAATACTTGAAGATTCTTTTAACTACAACTACATGTGATTTTTTTAGGATTTGATTGATAACGTGCATACATACATACACTAAACATTATATCAGGCCTACTTGCAGTTAAATAAAGTAAAGATCCAATTATACCTCTATATAATTTGGGATCTACTGCTTTTTCTTTTGGATCTAGGTCAAGCTTACAACTTGTGCTCATATGGGTGCCACTCCCTCTAACATTCTTCATCCAAAATTTCTTTAGCATTTCTTTTATGTATTTGCTTTGGTTAATGAAGATCCTCTCATATGATTACTTGATTTGGAGTCCAAGAAAGAAATTGAGTTCTCTAATCATGCTCATCTCGAACTCTTCCTGCATGAGACTAGCAAATTCTCTACATAAATCTTTATTAGTAGCTCCAAACACAATGTCATCAACATATAATTGTACAATTAGTAAGTTGTTTAATTTTCTTTTAACAAACAATGTTTTGTCTACATTTCATCTTCTAAAGTTATTATCTAATAGAAACTTGCTTAACCTATCATACCAAGTCCTAGGGGCTTGTTTTAATCCATAGAGTGCTTTTTAAGTCTATACACATGATTTGACAATTCTTGATTTTTAAAATTCGAAGATTATTCTACATAAACTTTTTTCTCAATTAGTCCATTAAAAAATGCACTTTTTACATCCATTTGAAAAAGTTTGAAATTCATAAAATATGCAAATGACAAGAGCAATCTAATAGCTTCAAATCTAGCTACAGGTGCAAAGAATTAATCAAAGTCAATTCCTTCTTCTTGATTATATCCTTGTGCCACCAATCTAGTCTTGTTTCTAATTATATTGCCCTTTTCATCAAGTTTATTTCTAAAGATCTATTTAGTTTTGATTATAAGAAAGTTTTTAGATCTTTCAACTAGTTTCCAAACTTTATTTCTTTCAAATTGGTTTAACTCTTCTTGCATTGCTAATATCCAATTTGAGTCTTTTTCAACTTCAATTATATTCTTAGGTTCTATGTAAGATACAAATGCAATATGATTCATAGCCTCTCTAAGAGATGATCTAGTTTTAACTCTATGAGATGGATCATCAATAATTAATTCTTTAGGATGATTGTGATCATACCTCCATTTCTTTGATAAATTAGATGTACCTTGCTCTTCTTGAGGTTGTTGCTCTCTTTCTTCAACATTTTGCTTTTTAACTTCTCGTTCTTAAGAAGTTGTATCTTCAAATATCATAATCTTTATTTTCTTTTCTAAATTATCTGCATCCATATCAATTTCTCCTTCTTTTACTTTAAGAGAGTTAGTTTCATCAAAAATAATATACACAGATTTCTCTATAACTAATGTTCTTTTATTAAACACTCTATATGTTCTACTATTAGTTGAATAGCCTAGAAAAATACCTTCATCTGATTTTGTATCAAATTTATCTAATTTATCTTTGTCATTTATCAAAATGAAGCATCAACATCCAAAAGCTTTGAAATATGAAACATTAGGTTTCTTTTTTTTGTAAAGCTCATATGGAGTTTTCTTCAAAATAGGTCTTATTAATGCTCTATTTAACACATATTATGCGGAGTTAATAGCTTCCATCCAAAAGTATTTTGGGAGGTTGCTTTCACAAAGCATGGTCCATTCCATTCAATTAATTTTCTATTCTTTTTTTCCACCACCCCATTTTGTTGGGATGTTCTAGGAGCTGAAAAATTATAATTTATTCCATTCTTAGAACAAAAATTTTTAATTTTTGAATTTCAAATTTCATGCCATGATCACTTCTTATATATAAAATACCATATTTTTTTTTATGATTTTGTTAAATAGCTCAACAAACATGTCAAAGGCATTATCTCTATGAGATAAAAACAAAATCCAAGTATATCTTGAAAAATCATCGATTATCTCAAAACCATTTCATTTTCATTCTAGACTTGTAGTTGAAATTGGTGCAAATAAATCTATATGAAGTAACTCTAGAGGTCTAGTTGTTGAGACAATATTTTTGGAGTTGAAAGATAATTTTGTTTATTTTTTAAATTGACATGCTTTGCAAATCTTATTCTTTTCAAAATTTATTTTAGGTAAATCTTTTACTAAGTCAAGCTTGATTAATCTAGACAATGAGTCCATGCTTACATGACCTAGTCTATTTTGCCATATCCAACTAGATTCATTTACTTTAGCATTCATAGCAACAAGACATTCAATATTTTCATTTTTGAGTTTATTAAGATCAATAATACAAACATTGCCATGTCTTTTTTCTATGAACTTAATGCTATCATCAAATGAATTAGTTACTATGCAATGAGATGATTTAAATGAAACATTAAAATTTTTATCACATAGTTTACTAATACTAAGTAGATTATGGATTAAACCATCAACTAGTAATATATTTCTATACAAGTAAAGGGTGTGATCAAGATGTTACCATGACCAATAATTTTACCTTTATCATTATCACCAAATGTCACCACACCTCCATCTATTACTTCAAGAGAGATAAATTGGGATCTATCTCCCATCATGTACCTCGAACATCTAATATCTAGATACCATCTTCTTTTAGTTCTCATGGATGCCAAGCACACCTATACACGAAATCAAGTAGATTTAGGGACCCAAGTTAGCTTGGGTCCTTTGAGGTTAGCATAAATGGTTCATTTTGAAATCCAAATTTGTCTTATCTTTGATTGATTTGTATTTAATTTCTTATGTACATTCATTATGCATTCAAACACTTTATGTCTAGTTTTGTTACATTTAAAATAAGTTATGATTTTTCTTTGATCTTGTGATCTATCAAACACATTTCTTAGAAATTTTTGTTTTCTTTGTGGATTGTATCCTAAACCAATTTTATCAAAAATCATCTTTTGATTATCAATCAATGTTTGAAGATTTTTTGAACTAAACATGTACCTATCCATAATTGATCTTAGTCTTACTATTTCATCTTGCAAAGATACATTCTTTTTACTAGATTCATCTAATTTATTTTATAGTTCTTTCATATCTTCTTCTACTTTAGTTTTGTCTTTGGTTAAGAGTTGGTTATATTTCTTTAGTTCTTTATTCTTATGTAATAGCTTTTTAAAATCACCAATTAAGTCATTAAAAGCATCATATAACTCTTCAAAAATAAAATCTAAAATTGAAGTATCATCATTTACCTCATCATCATTGTGCTCCATAAGGCAAAGATTTGCCTTTTTTTCTCTTTGATATTCTTCCTCACTTGAGGAAGAGTCCTCATTATTGCTCTATGTGACTTTATATGCTTTCTTCTTTGTTCTCTTGGAGCTTTTCTTCAACATGGGACAGTCCATCCAGAAGTGTCCGAATTTCTTGCACTCATAGCAAAGAGGTGGTTGTTCCTTTTCTTTTTCCTTCTCTTTCTCTTTACTACCTTCTCCCTTATTGTATTTTCTTCTAGGCTCAAATTTTTTCCTTCTTTTCATGAACTTCTTGAATCTTCTTGTTATCATGGCCATCTCCTCATCATCTTTCGAGTCTTCTTTGGAATCACTTTCTTTTTCATAGATGGCAGTAGCCTTGAGGGCTATGGTTTTCTTTTTCTTCACTTCTTCTTCCTTCCCTTGGTTCATGTTTAGCTCATGGGTCATAAGAGATCCAATGAGCTCTTCCAAAGCTAACTTATTTAGGTCCTTTGCTTCTTGAATGATAGTCACTTTTGGCTCCCAATTCTTCGGCAAGGATCTAAAAATTATTCGCACAACATCACTATTAGAATAATTTTTTCCTAGACTCATTAAATTATTTAATATATCGATGAATCTTGAAAATATTTTGGTGATAGTTTCATATGATTCTATTTTGAATAATTCATACTTATGTACCAACATGTTTATCTTGAATTCTTTGACTTGATTAGTACCCTCATGGGTAACTCCAAGTCTATCCCAAATTTTTTTAGCGGATGAACATGTTGATATTCTATTAAACTCATTTGCATCTAAAGTACAATATAACATATTTATTGCTTTGGCATTGAGTTATGCTTCTCTCTTGTCATGTTCATCCCAATCATTTTCAGACTTTGGAATGGACACACTATCAATTATGATTGTGGGTGTATAGGGGCCTTTCACTATAACATTCCGCATGTCATAGTCTTGTGCTTGCATAAATATCCTCATTCTTGCTTTCCAATAGGTATAATTATTTTCATTAAAAGCGGTGGTCTATTGGTTGATTGCCCTTCAACCAATGAATTTTCAATTAGATTTGCCATTAAATCTTTGGCTCTATGACCATTAGATCAACAACTAATATTAGAGCACTTACTCTGATACCACTTGTTGTCCAAAGATGGCTACCCAAGAGGGAGGGTGAATTGAATGTTTAAAAATTAAAACTCTAATTAAACTAAATTTTAATGTAGTATGCTTGGTGAAATAATGTGAGAGATAAGTATTGAATGAGAGCAATATAAAAAACATAATGACAAGCATAAGAGACCAAGCTTTTATAGTGGTTCGATGCCAAACTCGGTACCTACGTCCACTCCTCAAGTAAACTACTTAAGAGTTTAATTATAATCACTCAATTGATTATAGTTCAATTATTTTTTTTGGGCTCACAATTCAATTTGGTTGGGTTTGACTTAGGCTCGCCAACTACAATCTTTACAATGATTATTTTTTCGGGCTAATAATCAACCCCGATTGATTTTGACCTAGGCTCACTAATTAAACCTTTACAATGTCCAACTTTAGGCTTGGACCAATCTCAAGTTTCTCACCCCAATAAACTTATAAATAAATAAAATACAATCATAATATTTAAAGGAGTTTAAAAAGAAAAACTAAATGAAGCCCAAAAAGAAGAGTTTGCAAGATGGAAGGCTTGATTGCTTTGCTCTTCTTCTTAAATGCTTGAAAGAAGTTGGTGAAGCTCTTTAATACTTGTATCTTGACTTCTCTCAACCTTAGGATGATTGGAAGGATAAGAAATATTTAGAAGAATAGATCCTTCATCACTTAATAGCTTTCACAATGAATGCACTTGGTGTAGGCTTAAAAGCTTTTGAATATATATTGCAAAAGTCCTTCTTGAAGTTCTTAAATGTCTCTTATATATTCCAAGGCTTTTTTACCACTCTAAAATCTCTGAAGATGTTTCATTTAATTTTCTAGCCATTGGGCATGAAAATCTAGCTATTGAAAAAAGGTTGAGACTGAAAAAATGCAGTTCTGAAAAAAAACTAGCCGTTACAGTGACTTAGTTGACTAACCTTTTTGACTTAGTCGACTAAGTTTCCTGCACCTTAACTTTAGCCTTTTCTATATTTTTTGTCTTGTACAGTCTTCTGAGACATAGTCGACTAACCTTTGAGACTTAGTCGACTATGTCCCCTGGGTCCAAAATTCTAGTTTTTCTGCACTCTATGTATTCTACTATCTTCTAATACCTAGTCAACTAAGTCTCAAACTTAGTCGACTAAGTTTTCTAGAATCTAAATTTTTATTTTTTTGTACTATATGCTTCTATTGTTCTCTAATATTTAGTCGACTAACTCCTGACTTAGTCGACTAAGATGCATGCCAAGCGTGCAATTTGGTTTTTGACAGTCTTTCTTCTCCAATTTCTTTTGTTGGCTAGATTTGCTTTCAAAATTTGATTTATCTCTCATTAACCATTCTTTCTAGGGTGTGTCAATTCTTGATTTTCTTCAAGAGCCTCTTGATTGATGGTACTCCATTTGATTGATGAAATTCACTTAGAGCATTATGAATACTTGGAATATGAAACTACACAACGTCAAAATAATATTAGTAACTTAACTAATTATACTCAAATACTTTTGTTATCATCAAAATCAATCTAGGGGTCAATATCTAGCCTCCATGGATGGTCCACATGAGATCTTGATTTCGATCGGCTCCTTTCGAGTGCTAGCTTGACGAAGAACGCTTCTAACAATTGGATCTGATCGAATAATTTTGATCTCCCTCCACCAAAACTTTGGATGCTCTAGATTAGTAGGATGGGTAGAAGAGAGGATGAGGAAGTACTCAAAAAAATTTTATGAAGATCTAATGCTCAAATCTTATGAAATCAGAATAGAAACCCTAGATCAAGATCTAAGGTAGCATAACACTCAAACCTTGATGCCTAGTTTTCTCTCCCAATTTTTCTTCTCAAATTTTTTTCTTATTTTTTTTAGGCTATGGAAGGGCTAATGAACCAGAGGAGAGGATCCTCAAAAATAATCTCTCCAAAAAAAAATTTCAAAAATTTTATATAGGGTGAATAAGCCAAGATGGCATGTGGAAGAGTTGGGACGAAGTAGTTTGCTATTTGAATTCAAATTGCAACCAGATCAAACCCATCCATTTAGGATGTGAGAAGGGAGGGTGAAAGAATTCTTTTGCATGGAAAAAAATTCATGAGAACTTCTTTCTCATGGAGAAAAAAAATGGCGCAAAGAGGGTGAGGTGGTAATAGAAGACTAGGTCAAACTAGCCTCATAATTATTCATCTAATTGAACCAACCCAATCTAAATTGGTTAAGCCCAATTAGACCAGATTAAACCTAACTTATTTAGGCTTAATTAGGCTTAGTTAAATGCTAATCAAATCAATAATTAAATAAGCTCAACCCCTGATCAAATCAACGATCATACTTCCTCGATGATTAGGTCATCTCAAAACCTAATCGGGTCAAACCTAACTGAATCTAATTCAATTGGACTTGATCCAAAAATAATTACTGAATCAAATTAAGTTAATTAGTAGTCAAATTATTAATTAAATCTCTTATAAATATAGAGTCTAAATTCAGTGGGTATTTGGATAATAGAGTTCCATCAAAACGAAACTCTTGATCAAAGAGTCCCAAACTAGTGGGACTCTTGATCCTGATGTCTGAAATGAGTGGACTCATGATCACGGAGTCCAAACTCTCAATCATAGAGTCTTAGATAAGTCAAACTCAGAGTCTTAGAGTAGTAGGAGTTTTGGTCGATGTATCCCAGTCTAGTGAGACTCTTGATCATAGAGTCCCAGTCCACTAAGACTCCTGATCATAGAGTCCCAGACAATCAGGACTCAAAATCCTAATGCAGTAAGACTCTCGATTGAAGAGTCTCAGTCCAGTGGGACTCTTGACCATAGAGTCCCAGTCCAGTGGAACTCTTCACTAGCCATCAAATCAAGTAGGAATCTCTAGTGTGTGTGGCTCTATAAGTTCGAACATAAGCCGATAGCATAGGAACCACTTTCTATACTAATCGAAGTGACCATCTAGCAATGATACCCGATATTCAAATAGATCGAATAGTCACAATCACAACATTCAAAACCTACATAAATATGGTTATCGCATAATTCATTCCTTTGATCTCTATGTATGTGGATGACTCAGAGTTAAACTGTCAACCTTGAAAGATACATCCAAATCGTATCTTAAAGTAATTAGCTTCATGACTCCTCACTAGGACTACCCTAGTCAGGAATTTGCTAAATTGAAATACAATTGAATACAACTCCTGAACCAGAGTGGTCAATCCTATCTTGACTCACACACCAGCTTCTAAAGTACTTGACTATGCCCAAAAATCTTCCATCACTGAATTAGAAATTCAGGTAGTCCGACACCAAAGCATAGTGAGTTGCTTGAAAGTCACCATGGTGATCTCAGATTGAAGGGATACTTATACCCATATTTCTATCAGAGCAAATCTTGATAGTAGAAAAGCTTCAGAGTTGGTCACGTTCAGTGTAGATGTATCCCTACATCTCACCTACATGCTATACCAGTGTCTACACACTCCTTGGTTAAGAGGATAACCAACCCATATAACATACAATGACCTACACTCGATAAACATTATCATCCTTGGTTAAAACGTATATTTGATCGTGAACAGATTTAAAAACTAAACGACAAATCCTTCTTTGTCGATTCTAAATAGTTCTTAGGATATCACCACAATACGGGAGTTCATTAGAAGATGTGAGATTTTGTGATGATAAAATGCCAAAATAAATTTTATTCATTAATAATTCATATACAAGTACAAGTAATAGCACAACCGTTAATAGGCTAACGATTGGCTTTAAGACACTATTTCCAATAAGAACTTTATATTAAACTATTAATCTAAGATGTACTAGTTCAAATCTAAAAACACCATATTACAATATCTATGATATGATACAATGCATATAAAATCTGAAACTGAAATATAAATAAGTCAATCTAATCTACTGAGATCAAATCTCATACCCAAACACGAGATACCAATCGCTGCTCCTAAAAACTTATGTATCTATTTGTTGCTTTAGCCACACACACAAACGGTCTCATGGGTATCCATGCGAAGCCTAATCCGATCAACTCCTGGAGTACTAGCTCCTTATGAAGACTTTCTTAATGGCTAATTGGGAAGAAACTATTAGGCTAAAACAAAGAAGAACACCCTTCTTCCTTATCTCTCATAAAATCCTAATCACTTGCCCAATAGAGGAATGGTTTCCTCTTGAACTCACATGCCAAGGAGCCCTCCCCAAGAGCTCACACCCAACAAAAAACCCTCAGCTTTTTCATGCTTGAAAACTCTTCTCTTCTTTTATTGTACAAAAGGATGGACTTTATAGAGCTATAGGCGGCATGGATAAGGGGGCTAGTTTGAGATTGAAATGAACTCCAATGCTAACCTATTTTGAATTGAAACTCTACCATCCTTATCTCTATCCATGTGGGGCAGCAAGGGGGTGTTTGGCATTAGAAATTCTCATGCACAATCAGGTTGTGCGTTGAGAAATAGTGGGTGGTGAAAGAAACTAGGGCATGGGAGAATTAATACCAATTTGGACTTAATGTTTTATTTGATTTGACTCAAATCAAATCACATTTTAGTAGACCCAAATATATGAATGAACCCAATCTGATTAGGCTCTAATCCTCTTAATCAAATCAAGAATTAATTGAGTCCAAGCCTTGATCAAATCAAGATTTAATCTATCTTAGCAATTAGGTCATCCAATAATCTAATCAGATCAGACCTAATTGAATATAAGTCAATTAGACTAATTGATCCAAAACTCATATCTCAATCAAATTGAGTCAATTAATAATCTATTTATTATTTAATCTTTTCATAATAAATTATAACTTTTGTATTAGGATAATCATTAATCATATTGATAATTATACTTATCAATGATTCATAATCATTGATTAGCCACCTAATCAGATTGTAACTTCTAGTATGTGTGATCCTATAGATTTGAATACTAAGTTGATAGTACAAAAATAAATTTTCTATACTAATCAAAGTGACCATCTAGCAATGGTACCCGACGTCCTGATAGTATCGAATATAGCAAAGCAACACTCAGAACCTATTGGCATATGGTTATTGTATACTTCATCCCTTTGGCCCTTGATGCTCAGGATGACATCAGGATTTAAACTATCAACTCTTAATCAGTTCATCTTAATTATGTCTTAATCTAATTAATCGTATGACTCCTCATAAGGACTATTCTGATCAAGATTTTGCTAAATTAAAATATATTGAGGCATTCTCTCTAAAAACTTGATGGTTAATCCCATCTTGACTCACACATCAACTTCATAAGTATTTGACTGCAACCAAAAATTTTTCATCATTGAATTAAAAATTTAGGTAGTTTAGCATTAAAGTATAATGAGTTGCTTGCAAGTCACCATGGTGATCTCAGATCAATAGGACACTTATACCCATATCCCTTCGAAACAAATCTTGATAGTAGAGTACTTTAGAATTAATCATGTTCAATATAGATGTACTCCTACATCTCACCTACATGACACATCGGTATCTCTACACTCCTTGGTTAAGAGGACAATCAATCCATATAGCATACAATGATCTGCACTTAATACATTTATCATCCTTATTAGTATGTATCATTTGATAGCAAACAAGTTTAAGAACCACATGATAAATCCTCTTTTATCTTTTTAGAAGTAGTTATAAGGACTTTCATCATAACATAGGAGTTTGATATAGAAGATGCACAAATTTATGATGAAATATGCTAAATAACTTTTATTATTAAATAATTTATATATAATTATAAAATTAAACTCAATCATCTATAAGTTAGATGATTGATTTTAGGATACATTTTCTAACATGAGAAGCTTGCTTGAGTCCATAAATGGACTTTTGTAGCTTGCGGACTTTATGATCACTATCACTTGATGTGAAATCCATAGATTGCTCTATATAGATATCTTCCTCAAGATATTCATTTAGAAAAGTAATTTTCATATCCATATATCATATCTCATAATCATAATAAGCTACAATAGCGAGCAGAGTCTAGATGGATTTTAGCATGACTATAGGCAAAAAGATTTCCTAATAGTCAATGCCTTTACATTGACTATGACCTTTTGCTACGAGCCTTGCCTTATAGATCTCTACCTGACCATCCGACCCTCTTTTTTTTTTTTGTAGATCCATTATTTATACCCAATAAGTATAATACCTTTAGGTGGATCTACTAAGGACCAAACCTAGTTGGAAGGAATGCATGGAGTCAATTTCTGACTTTATTGCTTCCTTCCATTTTTTGGAGCCTACATCCAACACTATATCATCATAGATTTTGGGATCATTCCTAATGTCTCTATCTCCCACAAGAAACTCTTCCTCTAGATCCTCTATAAGAATACCTAAGTACTTTTCAGGAGGATAAGAGATCCTACTTGATCTATGAGGTGGAGGAGGTATCACATCAACTAGCTCACTACTAGGTTTAGGCTCTTGAATTTGATGCTCTTCATAAATCTTTTCTTTGAGCTCAATCTTCCTCCCACTACCTCCATCTTGAATGAACTCTTTCTCTAAGAAGACGACATGATGGCTCATAATCATATTACAATCTTATGAAAGATAGAAATAGTATCCCATGTTTTCCTTATGATATCCTATAAAGCGAGCTCTAAGTGACCTAGCCTCTAACTTGTCCACCTATTATCGCTTGACATGGGCTGGACATCCACAAATCTTGAGATAATCTAGAATTAGTTTCTTACCATACCATAACTCGTATGGTATGGTAGGAATGAATTTAGAGGGAACTCGATTTAAAAGGTGAATAGCATAAAGTAATGCATGTCTCCAGAGAAAAACTGGAAGATCTATGAAGCTCATCATGGACCAGAGCATATCCAATAGGGTTCGATTCCTTCTTTCAAAAATCTCATTAAGCTGAGTCCTTAGAGGTGTCCATTATGAGACTATACCATTGTTCTTAAGATAGGCTTAAAATTTTTCACTAAGGTATTCCCCTCCTTAATCAAATTAAAGAATCTTTATGAATTTTTTGATTTATTTCTCTACTTCATATCTAAACTCTTTGAACTTTTCAAAAGCATCAGACTTATGGTGCATCAAATACATAAATCTATACCATGAGTAATCATCATGAAAGGTTATCAGGTAGATATAGCCACCCCTAGCTTGTACATCGAATGGACCATACACGTCAATGTGTTCCAGGGCTAATATATCAATGGCCCTTTCTCCTTGTCCTATAAAGGGTAGCTTAGCCATCTTTCCTTAAAAGTAGGACTCACAAACTAGATAAGCCTCAGAAGTCAATGGCTCGAGTAGATCATCTTTCTCTAATTTGTTAAGTTTGTCCTCTCCAATATGGCCTAGCCTAAGGTGCCACAGATATTTCTGGCTAATCCTTATAAAGTTTTGTATCCAAGGTAGAAGCACAGATTTCAAAGCAATTATAAAGAAATCCCAAAGTCAAACCCTAACTTAGGACCACCTTATTAAATTAAAATCCTATAACATATATTTATAATATAAACTTAGGGTATAGGAACATACTTGAATCGCTAAATCCTGATTTAAGTCTAAATTCTGGCAGAGGTTCGGCAAGGGTTCCACTAGGTGCCCACGTGTTCACCCTCCAACATTAATCCACACAAAAACATGATAAGCCTCTAACACCTTCTCAAAATTGATTCCTTGAATTAAATTCTTATTGCAAGAATTTAATTGGGTGGAACCTTCTCTAGCCTTGCTTCCTTTCTCCTAGCCTTCCCTTTTCCTTACTTTTTTTCTCCTTATCTTTCTTCCTAGACTCTTGTCCTAAAGAAGACTCCTTATCCTTAATAGGACCTTGTCTTAATAAGGGAAGGAAGAAAGAAATTGGATAAAGTGGAGAGAGAGTTGTAAGAAAGAAGGAATGAGATTGAATTGCCTCGGAAGCTTGATGCGCCCCCTATTTATAATTCATGTAGGGGTGCCTCCACCAATTTCTCATGCCCTCCCTTATCCATATCTCACGCCCATTAAGATGTCTCATGCCCATCTGAAATTTTATGCCATGTGGAAGCATAGGAATTTAAATCCAAGGGTTGCTTCATGCAGAAGGACTCTTCGGAAATAAATTCTCCATTGCTCCAAAAAGTTACATAAATTTATTTCTGCTTGGCGCCACCTTTGTAGGGTTGTGATCTGATCACAAGGCCATCCAAAGGCCACCATTTCATGTGCCAAACTTAGATGGGGCATGGGAGGAAGGAGAGTTTCAAATCTCTTGGAGACTTGGTCCAAGAGATGCCAATAAAGGAGGGGGTGGCTAGGAGTTTCATCCTTATCCAATTTTCAAACAAACACCAAAGTGTTTAATTTGCAGATGGACACTTTGGCACCCTTCTAAGATCTGAAGTCCATGCCCAAAAAATATTATGTGAACAAATAAATTCATAAGGTGGAAAGAGGTTGGTGCCAACAAACTTCATGCGCTAAAAACCCATGCGCATAAGCAACCCCCATGCACCAAGAGAGAGACTCTCTGGCACATGGGACTCAAATATGAGGTACCTAACACCAAGCCCAATAAGCCTAGGCTTAACCCAATTCAAGAACAAATCTAATTTGGATTAAATTAGATCTAATTTGCCCAAATTGAAACCAAATTTGAATTTGATTCGAATGTAGGTGCTAGGGTTTGCAACATATGCTAGCATATTCAATTTGCAAATATGATCTAATCCAATTAAACTCTTGATCAATTTTCTTTTTGTGTGACCCATTGGGTTCCATATCTAGCCAGCAGTGGGTCTGGATATGATTTGACCTAATTTGATTAGAAACCAATCAAACTGATTTAGGTCAAATCGAGCAGGCCCGAATTGATCAATCAGAATCCTTTCTAATTGCTGATCAAATTAAACTCTTTAATTTAATCAAACCCACAAGATAAGGTTGACATCTAGCAATGTATCATGTCTACCTAGAAGATATAAAATTTTTAAAAAAATATCAAAAATATCATTCAGTGAAAAGTTATCGTGCAATTCAATCCTGCGATCATCCTACATTTCGAATATGACTCTGGATATGGAATCATGTCAAATCCAATATCATATTCATATTTCTCTCGATCTTATAATGATGATTTGATTAATGCAATATTAGAAACCATTTTTAATATTCATAATGCTTTGATCAAAGTCTTCCTGAATTATCATTCGATCGAAGCAAGTAGGATGTGATCTCCTCTTATTAGGAGTGATCGATCCCATATTGACCTACTCATAATCTCCATATGCAATCCACCATATCCAGAACTTCCCATACATAACTAAGTCATGAATGAGTATGTACCAAAATATGGATTCATGTATACAAGGTTCTATGGTAGTCTCAGGCCAAAGGATTACATGCACAACTCTTACTATAAGAAATATCTCTTGACAAGTAGATAAGACTCCATTAGATGTTCTCAAGTTGGATCAATTCAGTGAACTTATTCTCTAATGACCATCCACATCCTTATATTAGTGTCTTACACAAATGATTATGAGATCAATCATTCTCTCCATCGAGCATACATAGGATGTGCCAGTCTTCTCGAAAATATTGATCTCTAACTCAATGTTCCATCAACTAGAAATATTTTAGATTAGGATTTAAAGTTTTATGTCTCATAGATATGATCTCATCACAACCCGAAAACCATAGCCTTAATCTATGGGGTTCATCATAATCTGAATTAACACACAGCATATGATGAAATATAATTATCTTTATTTATTTATAAAAATGTCATTACATAAGTCCGAAAGATAAAAGAATAATCCATCAAAATACATATTTTGATTGACTTGTAGGGTATATTCCTTTCAATCTCCCTCTTGCACTAAAGTCAATCACCCTTATATTTTAACCCCATACAATTAAGGTGGCGATCGAACTGCTGCTATGGTAGAGCCTTAGTGAATGGGTCTGCTATGTTGTTCTTTATATCTACTTGTTCAATGACTACATCTTATCTCTCGATAATTTCATGAACGAGATGGAAGCATCTCAAAATATGCTTGGATTTATAATGAGATCTTGGTTCCTTTGCTTGAGCAACCACTTCAGTATTATCACAGAAAAGTGGTACTAGATTTTCAATCTTAGGAACAACATCCAACTTAGTAATGAACTTCTTCATTTAGATAGCTTCCTTGGCGGCTTCACTCGTAGCTATGTATTCTGCCTTAGTGGTTGAGTCAACTACAGTTTGCTACTTAGAACTCTTCCAACTCACTGCTCCATTTTGAGTAAAGACATATCCAAAAATGGATTTACTATCATCTGAGTCTGATTGAAAATTAGAGTCAGAATATCCTTCTAGTTCAAGATCAGATCTACCATATACCAGAAAAATATCCTTAGTCCTTCTCAAGTACTTAAGAATATTTTTTACTACTTTTCAATGATCCTCTCTTGGATCAGTCTAAAATCTACTAGCTATGCCTAAGGCATAAGCAACATCAGATCTAGTACATAATATAGCATACATAATTGATCCTACCATCGAAGCATAAGAAATAGAACTTATTCTATTTCTCTCTTCAAGTGTCTTAGGAGACATTTTTAGAGAGATGTATGCCTTGACTCATGGGTAAGTAATATTTTTTACTCCCATCCATGCTGAACCTCTTCAGCACTAAGTCAATGTATCTAGACAAGGACAAGTCTAGCATCCTCTTAGATCTATTCCTATAGATCTTAATACCAAGTACATTGGATGCTTCTCCCAAGTCTTTCATGAAAAACTTACTTGATAGCTATAATTTGATCGATTGAAACATTGGGATATCATTCTCAATGAGGAGTATGTCATCTACATATAGAACCAAGAAAACTATGACACTTCTACTAGTATTCTTGTACACACAAGGTTCATCTATGTTTTTGATGAAGCCAAACTCTTTGACTATTACATCAAAATAGATGTTCCAACTCCTTGAAGCTTGCTTTAATCCATAAATGGATTTCTTAAGCTTGCATACCTGATTTGATCTCTCATTTGAGACAAATCCTTCGGGTTGTGACATGTAAATCTTGTCCTCAAGGAAACCAAGGCAATTTTCACATCCATTTGCCATATTTCATAATCATGGTATGCTGTTATAGCAAGTATAATCTGAATAGATTTGAGCATGATAAGAAATGAGAATGTTTCATAATCTATACTTTGTTTCTACCTAAAATTGTTAGCCACCAATTTGGCTTTATAGGTTTCAAGTTGGCTATCTGCTCCAATCCTTTTCTTATTGATCCATTTGCACCCAATAGGGTTCACACCCTTTGGTGCATCAATCAAAGCCATACTTTGTTGATGTACATGAAGTCCATCTCAGATTACATGGCATCTAGCCATCTATCTGAGTCCTTACTTATGATAGCTTCTGTATAGGTCAGAGATTCATCATCTCAATGATTTGGATTTTATTATTCTCAATAATGAATCCATACCTCATAGGTGCATATTGCACTCTATCAAACCTTCAGATAGAAGTTGTGTATTTTGGTTCTTCCCTATTTATGTGTTTATTTGGTTGAAAAATTTTTATTTGTTTATCTTGAACTTCACTAAGTTCAATATCTCTTCCATTGACTCTTTCTAGAATAAATTCTTTCTCCATGAAAGTGGTATGGCTACTTACAAATACCTTTTGTTCCATAGAATGGTAGAATAGATATCCCATACTATCTCTAGGATATCCCATAAATAGACATCTATCTGCTTCAACGTCTAGCTTATATCCAAAATTTTTTTTGACATATGCCGGACATCCACATATTTTAAGATACTTAAGATGAGGTTTCTTACCTCTCCATATCTCATATGGAGTGCTAGATACAGACTTTGAAAGTACTCTATTCAAGATATATACTGTAGTCTCCAGGGCATGACCCTAAAAAAAAATAGGTAACTCTATGAAGCACATCATGGATCGTACCATATCCAATAAAGTATGATTTATCCTTTCAGCTACACCATTTAACTATGGTGCATAAGGAGGGGTCCATTCATAGAGGATCCTCTTTACTTTAAGATTGTCCAAAAATTCACTGGATAAGTATTCTCCTCCTTAATTTGATCAAAGAATTTTTATACTTTTTTTAGTTTGTTTCTCGACCATACTTTGATACTCTTTAAATTTATCAAAGGCTTCGGATTTATGTTTCATAAGATACACATACCTGAACCTAGATAAATCGAACGTTAAAAAATAAGAGTATCCACCTCTGGCCTATGTTATCATAGGACCACATATTGAAGGAGTCTCTATTCCTAGGCCGTAGGATTGATCAGATTTGATTAAATCTAAAGCAAAATTTTTAAAAATTATTTTCTAAGATTCGATCAGATCTGAGAGTTCTTAGAACTAATTATAAAATAAAAATTAAAATAAAATTGGTATCATCTCATGTTATTTGATCGGACAAATGATTTACCTGCAGTGATGATCTAACGAAGCATCGAGATTCTGATACTAGCCGTGCACGCGTCCGACCTCTACCGGAGTCCACTTAGGTCCAATCTGAAGGTCTCCTCCTTTTGGGTCTGACATAAAAAATTTAGATCTAGAATCAAACTATGGTGCCTCAGATCTAATTTTGGCAATGATGTGTCCATCTCACGAATAGCATCATCTTAACTTGTTCTTCGCTGCAGCAGCAGCCTTCAACTTTTGAATCTGATTTCACCCAACACCTTAGGTGTGGAGAAGAGGGAGAGGATTAGAGAGAGGGGGCATGGAGATAGATAGAGGGGTAGGGATTTGCCATGGATTAATTGTAATACCAAAAACCTTTGGCAAGAGGTCTATTTATAGACTTATGCGCAGCCCTGGAGTCCTAGAGCTTTAAGCAACTACTTTGCTTAAAGCTAAAGGACTCCTAATTAATCTCCACACCACATAACACTTTTCCTCATATTTTTGTTGCATAAATACTAAGAAAAAGTGGCACCAGCAATGGATAAGAAGGAGGATAGGCACAGGGTTCAATCTCCAAAGAGTTTGAACAATTCAAACTTCTTTGACCCATTCAAAATTCTTTGAATAGGGCACCTTCCATCTTATCCATATGGGGTGCATGCTAGGAGGTGCATGCACCCTTGTCTCCATGCAAAATCCTCTTAGGGATGTGTGCCCCAAGATAAACTTAAGGGGGCGCGCACCCCTCCCTTCTTTCCTGCAAGGTATGGGTCAAAAGATCCCTTGTCCTGATCCCATCTCATGGGATTAAGATAAGCCCTGAACTAGTCAGGACAAGCCTGAATCTGACTAGGACAAGCTCCAGTTAGACCAGAACAAACCCATACAGGGTTTCTAGATGAGTCAAATTTAATTTCACTTAGTCAAAATAAATCAAAAAGATGATAGACGGAGAAAGTCAGGTCCAATCGTGTGCTAGCATGATTTTCTTGAACCTGATTGGATCTAATCCAAATCAATCGAACCAAGGTTAGCCCAATTGATGACATCCAAATTCAAATCCTTATTTGTATGATCCAGTTAGATTTAGTTTTGTATGATAATGCGATATGTCATGATCTCTATCATCGACATCATCGAAATATCTTTCGATGGACTAGAACTCTTCCGATTCATCCAATTCGAATTATCGATCATCAAAATAATTCTAATTGATCATAAAATCCTCTAGTGATACCTAGCAGTATGTGGTGGCAGCCCATCAAAATTGAATGTAAACCTCTTGGTGTAGCTACCTATGTGATTGGGTTTCTCTATCATGAGTCCCGATAGGATCTAGGTCAAGGTGAACTCGTCAGATTCTACACCTATCATATGAATAAATCATTCAATTCAAGTCTGATGTGAAATTCTAATAAATTTTTTTTTCTATTGTATTCATCATAGGACTACTCCTCTATTGAGATTGATAGATCCTCTATTGGTGTGATCCAATTTCTATAATGAATATGTTATAGCCAACATACACATTAGGATTTCGAATGGCTAGGAGATCGAGTAATGATATAGTCAAACTATAACACACTCAAGATGAACTACTGATACACCTCGGATCAAAGAATCAAACATATGACTACAGCATCGAGCTAGTCATCGACGAGAAGGTAGACTCTCTTATGACTGCTCAAGATGGTCACGCTCGGTGCCCTTGTTCTCAACAAGTACCTGTATTCTCTTTTTGGTGTCTCCACACCATAGACTCAAGACTCACCTATCTTAAAAATATGATTGTACATCAATCTTTCAGATCGATCACCATCCTCATGATGATCCTACGATTGGATGCAGTTTAAGAATTAATTATGATCACACATGCTTTAAATTCTCAACTCTTGAGAATATGTATTATCATGTCCGTTAACTCAGTGGATGTATCACAGATACTTTAATACATAATATGATAGAAGATATAACTCTTTTATTAATTTTAAATCAAAATTATGAAAATGCCCCTAGAAAGTATTTTACTAATGTAGGCCAAACTAGCTTTTAGGGCACACATCTAGCAAACTCTCACTTGACCTAAAGCCAATTGGCTATAAATCTACATCCCATCTTCTCAAGATGGGCTTTGATCTTTTGCTGGCCTAAAGGCTTCGTCAGTAGGTCAACCGCATTATCGGTGGTGTTGACTCTCTTAACCTTGACGTATCCCTTCTCGAGGTAATTATGGACTAAGTAAAAATATCACTCGATGTGCATTGGTGAAGTTTGCTATTACGGTCTGCTTGAAACTCTTCCAGCTTATAGCACCATCTTTGCACAGGAATAGACTCCTAGGAGTCAACTTTCAATCTTCTTTATTAGATATAAAATCTGAGTCTGTATACCCATGGACCTGGAGTTCTCTATACTGAATCTCTTCAGCACCTTCTCTATGTACATTTTTTGTGAGAGACCCAACATCCTCATCGGTCTATCTCTATAGACCTAAATTTTAAAATGAAGGATACCTATCCTAGGTCTTTCATAAAAAACTCTTTAGATAACCATACTTTGACCGAGGTCAACATAAAAATATCATTTCCAATCAAAGGAGGATGTCATCCATGTACATTATGGGGAAGATAACAATGTTTCCACTGACCTTATTGAACACACAGGACTCCAACTTTTTTTTGATGAAATCAAATGATTTGATTACATCATTGAAATGAGCATTTCAACTCCGAGATGCCTACTTTAGTCCATAAATGGTCCTTTATAGCTTGAAGACCTTGTGATCACCATCACTGAATGTGAAAATAAGCGGCTATTTCATATAGATATCTTTGTCAAGATATCCATTTAAGAATATCATTTTCATATCCATCTGCCAAATTTTGAAATCGAAATAGGCTGCAACAGCAAGCAATATACGGATGAATTTTAGTATGGCTACTAGCGAGAAGGTATCTTGATAGTCAATGCCTTCGCGTTGACTATATCCTTTAGCTACTAGCCTAGCTTTGAATATCTTCATATTTTTATCTACACCTATCTTTCTCTTGAAGATCTATTTATATCCAATAGGTACAATACCTTTAGATGGATCTACTAAGGTCCAGACTTGGTTCGAGCATATTGAGTCAATCTCCAACTTCATTGCCTCTAACTATTTCTTAGAGTTGATATCTAATATCGCCTCATCATAGATTTTGGGATTATCACCTGAATCCTAATTCCCGTAAGGAATATTTTTTTTACATCCTTTGAAATAGTACTTAAGTACCTCTTAAGAGGATGGAAAACCTTAGTTGATCTACGAGGTAGAAGAGGTAGTATGTGGATCAGCTCTAACTGACTGGGTTTCTTAGGTTCCTTGGCTCATTGCTCTTTGGAGACTTTCTTCTCGGGCCTAATCTATCTTCTAATCCCTCCACCTTGAATAAACTATTTTTCAAAAAAATGGTGTGTCAACTCACAATCATATTGTGATCTTTCGGAAGATAGAAAGAATATCCTAATGACTCTTTAGGATATTCAATAAATCGAGCTCTTTGGGACCTAGACTCTAATTTGTCCACCTATTGTCTCTTGACATGGGCTGGACAATCCCAAATTCTGAAATAACTCAAACTTGGTTTCTTACCATGCCATATCTCATATGGTGTGGTAGGAACGATTTCAGATGGAAACCTATTTAGTAAGTAAATTTCTATTATTAAGCTATATCCCCAAAGAAACTCAGAAAGGTCCGTGAAGCTCATCATAGATCGGACCATATCTAATAGGATCCAATTTCTCCATTCTGAAACTCCATTGAGTTGAGGCATCTCAGGTGGAGTCCATTATGAGACTATGCCATTACCCTTGAGATAGTTCAGAAATTTTCAGCTAAGGTATTCACCTTCTCGATCTGATCAAAGAACCTTAATAGACTTTCTAGCTTGCTTTTCTACTTCATGTCTGAATTTCTTAAATTTTTCAAAGGCTTCAGACTTATGTCGCATCGGATACACATACCTGTACCGAGATAGATCATCGATAAAGATGATGAAATAGAAAAAATTGCCTTTGATCGGCCCATCAAATGGGCTGCACACATTATATACTAGGACACGTAGGTCTGTGGCCCTTTTTTCATGTCCTACAAAGGAAAGCTTGGTCATTTTGTCTTGAAGACATGATTCACAAATTGAATATGACTCAAAAGTCAATGGACCCATTAGTTCAATTTTTTTTAATTTGTTAATCCTGTCTTCTGCTATATGATCTTGCCTAAGATGCCATAAATATCTTTCATTTATACTATCTTTAGGTCGCTTTAATCTTATGGCATTCATGTTTTGCTTGACATTGTATACAGAAACATCTACATGTAACTAATAGAGATAATTAATTAAGAAATCATTTATAATTTTATTTCTTTCATAAAGAGTTGTATAGTGATTCTTAAAAAAACTAATTACATAGTTCTCTTGTGCTAAACATGAAATAGAAATCAAATTCCTGCTTGTAGCAAGCACAAAGTAACGTCTCTAAGAACTAAAACTAATCCAGACGGTAGTCGAAGATGATAGATTTTTACGGCCATAGCATCAACTCTTGCTCCATTTTCGATGTGTAGGATCATCTTACCATCCCTCAACCTTCTGGTATTCTCAAGATCCTACATAGAAGTGCATAAGTGAGCACTAGAACCAAAGTCAAGCATCTAACTGGATGTAGAAGAAATCGTAAGGTTAGTCTCAAAGACAAGCATACCTCTAGAAGGACTTATTTCCTTCTTGTTCTTTAGGCTGGCCAGGTATAAAGGATAGTTCCACTTTCAATAGCCATCGGTGTTGCAATAGAAGTATTTTTCTTTATCGACGGCCTTATTCTTCGGTTCTTCCTTATTCTTCTTCTTCCTCTCAACTTTTTGCTTACTTGCAAACTTTTTTTTCTTTTCAAAAGACTTTCTTTTGATAGAAGTTCGCTCCACAGTAAGAACTGGGCCCTTTGAACTCTTCAAAGTCTTCTTAGCAATAACCAACATGTTCATTAACTCAGCCAAGGTGCACTGGAGTTTATGCATATGGAAGTTCATAATGTACTGTTCATACGCAATAATCAAGGATTGCAGGATCACATCAATCTGTAGGTCCTTGTCTATTATGACATCGAGCTTCCCAAGCTCCTCTAGTCCTTGATTATTGTCAAATAGTAATCTTGGACCGATTGTCCATCACACATCTATGTCTTAAAATGTCTTCTTGAGACTTGGTATCGGGCTGCGCGACTCTTTCACCAAACAACTCTTGAAGGTGTGCCAAGATTGGTATGCAGTCCTAATGTCCTCATGTTGGTGCTGCAACTCATCTGACATTAGCCCCAATATGTAGCACCTAACCTTGTTATCATCATCTGATCACTTCTCATGAGATGCTCTCTAATCCATAATCGGATGACCTGGTAAAGTGGGAGGTTCTTGATCCAACACATAGGTCAGCTTTTCTAAATCCAAAATAATTTTTAGGTTCTAGAGTCAATCCTTACAATTTGATCCAGTCATTCTGTGGGTATCTAGAATTCAGATTAGGGGGTTTGATGCAAATATTATTCTACAGAGAGTCAAAATTTTTAGCTAAACTTGTAATTTAACTTAATTAATTTGCTTAGGAGTTTTATTTTTAAACAAATTTATGCTCCCACTATTTTTTCGGATTCCTACACTCTCTTAGCAAGGATGCGAAAGTCTCCATGATTAATGATTTTTAGTAGGTGGTGCGGTCCCATCGACTGGCTCACCACCTCACCTAACAGTTATTGGTGATGGGTCAATCGATGTGTGGACAACTCTTACCCAATGTTTCTCCAAACATGGTGCACCCAAACTTGAACTCTAATTCATAAAGCTCATCATACCCATAATATTGCTCCACTCCTTCGTTAAGTCAGACTCATCGTTTGCACAAACTGGATTCTTGATTGGGTCCCTCATCGTATCCAAAATATTGAGCTCAATCCATCCTTCAATCCATAACATCCTATGCCTAATAGATGTGGTTGCATCTTTCTGGTGCAACTAAACCACTATATCCAACCGAGAACAATCAACCCTGAAAATCGTCCGCACATCTACAATGATGGAAGACCAATGATTTAATATTTTCTTAGAAAGATTTTAATTTAGATCTTTTAGACTCGACTAGTCATAATGGTTATGACTAACCTAGTGGCATGGGTTAGCTTGAATTGTTAACCATATCAAATCAAAATTGGATTGACCTAAATGGCCAGATAAGTGAGATCGATGGGAGGGATATGCCATTAACTCACTGTGAATGCATTCAAGTTGAGAAGCTTCCAATTAAAAATTAGTTGATCGAATCTACCAAACTTGCCTTAGATACCAAATTGTCAAACTAGAACCAATCGAGTTAGCCTACAATCTAGGCTCGAACCAAGAAGCCAAATTAGGTATTAAAGTGATCAACCACATGTGACTATGAGTCGATCTTGACCAAAACATATCTAATGGGTTGATCAATTCTAAGCTCTTTTGATCCCATCTAACCAACTCTTGATTCGACTTGATCAACCGCTTGACCTAATTGAGCTACCCATATCCGAACCCATGTTTTATGAAAGTATCTTAGATCTGAAAATTCATAATTTTTAGATCTAATTGATTTCATAAACTTAATTCTTAATCAAGTCTAAGGATTCATAAACAAAACATGTATCAAAAATTTTAGGATTTTAGGATGTAGGATTTTACGAAAAAGTAAATTTTGATTTTTGATTAAGAACAATTGCGCAGCACCCCTACACGCCATATGGGGGCGTGCACCCTCATTCTTCACGTAAATCCCATATGGGGACATGCACCCTCAAATAAACCCTATAGGTGCATGCCTCAATCTCTTCTTTCCTGCAAAGAATAGGTTAAAGACCCCTTGTCCTAATTCCATCCGATGATTTTAGGACAAACCCCGATTTGGTTAAGACAACCCTTGCCCTAGTCCCATCATATGGGATTTAAGACAAGCCTATTTCTTTTAGGACAAGCCTTGATCAGGATAGGACAAAGTCCAGTTTGATCAAGATAAAATTATACAGGGCTCCCAGGTGAGCCTTGTTCAAATTTCATCTCATGATTTTAGGACAAGCTTTGTTTTGATCAAGGCAAGCCCTATTTTGATCAAGGCAAGCCCTATTTTTATCAGGATGAGCTCCAGTTAGATCAGAATAAATTCATACAAGACTTTCAGATGAGCCAAATCTAATTTAACTTAGTCAAGACGAACCAAAAAGATGATAGAAGGAGAATGTTAGGCTCAATCATATGCTAGCACGATTTTCATGAACTTAATTAAATCTAATCCAAATCAATCAAACTAGGTTAGTCCAATTGATGACATCTAGATCTAAACCCTTGTTTGTGTGATTCAGTTAGGTTCAGTTCTATATGGTAATGAGACATGTCGTGATCTCCATCATCGACATCATCGAAACATCTTTTAATGGATCAGAACTCTTCTAATTCAATCAATTAGAATCGTTGATCAAAAAGATAATTCTACTTGATCCAAAAATTCATCAGTAACACCTAGCAGTATGTGGTGGCTGAAGGAACCAGATCTAAAATTTTAGGACTAGATCTTGAATTTTTTTTAAGATTAGACAGTGGAAGACTAAAATAAATCAAAATTTATTTTATAAAGACTAGAGAATCCCTAGATCTAAGATCCTATTATATGATTATAGCATGAGATTAAATCAAAAGTCAAAAATATTAGAAAGAAAAATATTTTGATCATATCAATATGCATCTACACTATATCTAATGCAGGTATGTAATAATAGATCAGATCCATATTACCTGTGTAAGTTAAACATTCTAACTTACTGATCCAAGCTGAAGGATGAAGCTCCGAGCCGCACACGCGTCCAACCTCTAAGAGATGTCCACATGAGTCCATGAATCCTGATTACAAGTGAGATCTTCGAAAATCAACATAGTATCACTACTATAGAAAAGGGCTACGACAGCACATACTATGATAGTGATTTTCAAAATCGCTGCAATAGAATCTACGATAGCGGTTAGGGTTAACCGCTGTCGTAGGTCCAAGCTATGGTAGTGGTTAAGTTTAACCACTACCATAGATTGGAAAGGTTAATCATTGCCATAGATTAAACTATGGCAGTAATTCTTTGTAACCATTACCATAGGCTCAACCTATTATAGTGGTTAGTCATAACCGTTGCAATATATTTTTTTCATATTTTTATTCTAAATATTATATAATTTAAAAATTTAACATCCATCTTCACCATTCATTATCTAAATAATTATTATTAGAGTGTCATCACAAAAGACCATCTCGATCCGATGGCCCTAGCTTCATTGATCAGAAAAATTTGATTTCGACAATCATGAATGATGATGTAATGATCTGATAGATGGAGACCTCTGATGTATCCAAAAATCTACAACGATGATTTTGGTGATGTTTGTAGCATACTATCAAATTTTAACTTCAAACGGATATCTTTATCATGATTAATTAGCATGGGATGATTTCGATTATTAAATGAGAAACGAGTGATCAAAGGATCAGACGACATCCGATTATGAAATAATTTTTTAGATATATGATCTTGACTACTATTTTAATAATTTTTATGGTGGTGATTATAAAATTTAAATTATTTTTATAAGAACCATTTACGTTAAGCAGATCTTGCAAAAGCACGAGCATAATTATCAGTGGAGTTTAAGAATGGATATCAAGCAACGTATTGTTTTGGATCGTTCTTAGATCCATGATTTAAATTTTATGATCACCACTATAAAAATTATTAAAATAGTAGTCAAGATCATTTATCTAAAAAATTATCTCATAAATGGATGTCGTCTGGTCCTTTGATCACTCATTTCTCATTTAACGGTCGAAATAACTCCATGCTAAATTGACCATGATAACGATATCTGATTAAAGTGAAACTTTGATAGTATGCTACAAACATCATCGAGATCATCATTGTAGATTTTTAAATACATTGGAGATCTCTATCTATCAGATCATTATGTCATCATTCGTGATCATCAAAATCAAATTTTTATGATCGATGAAGCTAGGGCCATCGGATCGAGGTGGCCTTTTATGAGGACACTCTAATGATAATTATTTAGATAATGAATGGTGAAGATGGATATTAAATTTTAAAATTATATAATATTTAAAGTAAAAATATGAAAAATATATCGTAGTGGTTATGACTAACTGCTGCAATAGGTTCAAACTATGGCATCATTAATGAAAACCACTGCCATAGTGTTATCAATTATTTTTGGATCTGTGGAAATTCTTGTACATTCTACCAACTCTGAGGAAGCAAGTTGGAGATGATAGTAAGAAAGATAAAGATCAGATGATAAGAAGATGAGATGGCGGCAGAGTGAGAAAGAGAGAAAACTAGGGTTTCAGAGAGGAAAGAGATTCAATTCATTCTCTTATCCATAATCTACATATACAAGTATATATATAAACACCTGAGTCAACATGACTCAGCCCTAAAAAACTCTCCTCGACTAACCCATATATGAAAACACTCACCCAAGTCCATATAAACCCATGTCTTACATGCTCTCATCCTCGGGACTAAAAGTTTAGCCTAATACATAAATTGGCCACCTTAAAACCTCTCATACCAAATCTTAAGACCCTTTAAATTAGACCCAATCTAAGACCAAACAGAAAATCCATCCAGATCTATTCTCCACCGTCGAGCTGGCTCAGTCAGAAGCCAAGCTGGCTCACTGCATCTTTTTGAACCATGTCTTCTGTCTGCCTGAGACAGCCGGCTCGACCCAGGCTCAAATATGGACCAAGCTGGCTCGATCTCAGATCGAGCCAGCTTGGCTACATATCCGAGCCGGCCCGACTGTGTACCAATCTCTTTATCTTTGCTGATATATCTCCAACCAATCCTAGCCTTCAGGAGCCACCAGCTTGATTCCTTCATGGTCTTCCAAGACTTGGAAGTACCACACTTGCCCTTTCAATCTCCACCTTGGTGCCCCAAGGCTTGAGGCAAGTCTATCATGTTTATCAAACACATCGATTAAATATATTTATCAAAGCTGTCTCGAGGAAGAACTTTTGTTAGTGCATCCGCTGGATTCTTCTTGGTGTGGACTTTCACCAATTTTACTTCACCTTCTTCTACAAGGTCCCTGATCTGGTGGTACCTGATGTTGATGTATTTCATCCTTGCATGGTAGATAGAGTTCTGAGTAAGTAATAATGCACTCTGGCTATCGCAATGCACCCTGACAGCCTCCTGCATAAGACCCATCTCCAACATTAATCCTTTCAACCATAGAGCCTCCTTTGCTACCTCCGTAACACCTATCTATTCCACCTCAATTGTCGATAAGGCCGTGATGGGTTGCAAGCATGATCTCCATGAGACTGGACCTCCAAATAGACTAAACATAAAGCCTATCATTGACCGCCGAGTGTTCATATCTCCACCAAAATCTTCATCCACAAATCCATTTATCTACCCCCGAGCTTCCTTGGATACGTCGGAGAGTTTCTTAGCTCGATCTTGCTATCCATAGCAGATGCCAACTCCAATAGTACCTACTAAGTACCTGAAGATCCACTTTAGTTCTTGCCAGTGCTCCTTACCCGGCTGTGCCATGAACCTACTGATCTGGCTCACTGTATAGGCAATATCTAGCCTACAACATACCATGGCATACATTAAGCTTCCTACACCAGAGGCATACGGTGTTCTCTGCATCTTCTAAGCCTCCATCTCAGTCTGTGTGTTGGAAATACGTACTCTTCTCATACGAATCGGCATAGCCGCTGGTGATCAGCTAAGCAATAAGGAAGAACTTCTCAGAGATTACTACGAAAGCACAATCAAACAATTCAAGGAATAGAGAAGAAGAGAAGAAGAGATTTTTGGGAGAAATAAGCTTTTATTAAGTATATCTCCTCCTCTATAACCTTGACCTATTTCTAGTACATATACTTTACAAAGGGTGAAGTCCAAACTCATAGAAAAACTCTCCAAATCTAAATAATCTACGTACACAAAATAATAACCCATGAAAACTAAGCTGGCTAACCTGCGATTAGGTTGACTCAGTCTGGCTCAGTCCCAGACTGAAAATACTACTTTCTATCTAGATTTTTGAGACCTAGTCGACCCAGTCCTGGACTGAGCCGACCCAATTTCCAACTTAGCTGGCTCAATCTCAGGATGAGCCGGTCCAGTTTCTGAACTTCGATAGGAGAGCTGATTTCTCTTCCAACTTGCTTCCATCTTTTCATGATCTGTCTCCTCATATTTTCAAGACTTGAGAGTGCCACTTTTGAGCTCATATTCTCCATCTTGATGCTTCCAAGTTCTTGTGAACTCATCTCTTCTCAACAGACCCATCCATGCTACACATCTCTGAAAGCTCTCTATGGAGTACCTTCATGAATGCATCAGACTGATTCTTCTTGATATGGACCTTCATCAATTTCACTTCATCTTTCTTCACTAGCTCTCTGATTCTGTGGTACCTCACGTCTTTATGCTTTGTGCGTGCATGATAGACTAGGTTCTGTGCCAACTGCAGAGCACTCTAACTATCACTGAATAGTATAATCTTGCTCTGCTCCACCCCCAACTCATCAATCAACCTCCTAAGCCAAAGGGCTTCCTTTGTAGCCTCCGTTATCCCAATATACTCGACCTCTATGGTAGACAAGGCCATGATTGGCTGAAGGGTTGATCTCCAAGACACCAATCCACCATATACGCAGAAGAGGTATCCAGTAGTAGACCTCCTTATATCAAGATCACTAGCATAATTTGCATCAACAAATCCTTCCAGAGGACCTGAACCTTCACACATCTTCACAGATTATTTTTCAAATCCTCTCGACTGCCCACCAAACATCAAACTATAATCCCTTGTTCCATGTAGATATCTCAATATCTATTTCAATGCTTTTCAGTGTTCCTTTCCAGTGTTAGCCATGTATCTAATAACCGTGCTCACTGCATATACTATATCTAGTCTACAGCACACCATAGTGTACATCTCACTGCCTATAGCATTTGTATAAGGGACTCATTCCATATACTATCTCTCCTCTTCTAACTAGGGGCTTTGTAACTTGGAGAGAGATATATGGCTCGATAATGACGTCTCTGTTGGTTTGGCCTTCTCCATTCTAAACCTCTTCAAAATTTTTTGGATATATTTTTCTTGTGATAAATGGAGCACTCCTTTGCACATATCTTTGCAAATCTCTATTCCAAGAATTTTCTCAGCTAGACCCAAATCCTTCATCTCAAACTTAGATGATAATGCCCTTTTCAACCTTTTCAGCATCCATGCTTCTACTAGCTATGAGCATATCATCTACATACAGTAACAGGTATAGAGCATCCTCCTCATCTACATCCTTGACGTAGACATAGCAATCATGTTCACATCTACTGAAACCCAGGCTTAAGATAAAGCTATCAAACCTTCAATACCACTGATGAAAGGATTGTTTCAAGCCATATAAAGACTTCCAAAATAAACACACCTTTTATTCCTACCCCATCTCCATGAAACCATCTGACTGTTTCATGTAGATTCTTTCCTCCAAAGTTTCATAAAGGAAGGTCGTCTTCACGTCCATCTATTCCAATTCTATGTTATGCTGTGCCACCAGTAACAGCAAAACTCGAATAGATGTATGACGCACCATAGGAGAGAAAATTTCTGTGTACTCAATTTCTTTTCTTTGTGAATATCCCTTTGCTACCAGCCTTGCTTTGAATCTAACTCCACCTTGTTCTGAAGGTGCCTCTTTCTTTATGAACACCCACTTTGAGCCAATAGGTCGAACACCCTTTGGATGATCCACCAACTGTCATGTCTGATTCTTCTTAAGTGATTCCATCTCCTCCATTATGGCCTGCATCCATGAATCATGATCCTCACTCTCCATAGCCTCTGCATAATTCTCTAGATCTCCATTAGCAGTGATAAGTGCATAGGAGATAACTTCATCAATGCCATATCTGATCGACCTCCTAATAGTATGCTGGGGCTTGTGCAAAGCCACTTTCACTGGCATATCTCTACCTAATGTTTGTGGCTGCTCCTGCACATCTATCTGAACTACCGACCCTCCATACTGATTTTTAATCTGAGATAATAATCTACCCATCTCCACCTCAATAGGAACACTCTTGTAAGTGGATGTAGCCTACATGCCATCATTCTCTGACTGGCCACTGCTATTCACCTTTATTTTTTTAGTTCCATCTATCCCAGACCTCCTCAGGATGCTCTTCTCATCAAAGATAATATTTCTACTGATCACTGACTTCTGTGCCTGAGAGTCCCACAGTAGGTACCTCTTGACTTCCTGTAGATACCCTATGAATGTCATCTTTTGAGATTTCGGATCCAATTTGCTCCTCTCGATTGCCTCCATATGTGCATAGGCTGTGCAACCAAAGACTTTCAAGTGGCCAAGCTCCACCTTCTTTCCACTCTAGATCTCCTCTGAAATGCCTCCATTCAGCTTATGATGAGGGGACCTATTAATAAGAAAACAAGAAAAAAGTTAGAGCATCATCCCAAAAGAACTTTAGAAGTGATGTCTACAGCCTCAAACTCTATGCCTTCTCAGTCAGTGTTTGGTTCATCCTTTCCACGATACCATTCTGCTAGAAAGTCATCTTCATCGTGTAATGGTGTTTGATGCCATTTTTCTTACAGTACCTCCTGAACTCCAGGCTTTTATACTTTCCTCCATTGTCCGATCTCAGACACTTCACCTAGCTTCCTGACTCCTTCTCTACCTCAGCTCTCTAGGCTCTGAACCGAGCAAACATCTCTAATTTTTCTCTGATCAAATAAATCCACACCTTCCTTAAGAAATCATCAATGAAAGTGATAAAGTATTTTGCTGCACCTCTAGCTGATATAGGAGCTGATCTCCACACATTTGAGTGCACTAAATTCAGCACTCTCTCGCTATGCTTGGTACTTCTGGCAAACTTCATCCTATGCTGTTTGCCAAAGATGCATGGCTCATAAAGATTTGTGCCCTCCTTCTTCAGGGCTGGGATCATACCTCTTCTACTTAGTTTTGTGAGCCCACGATCACTCATATGATCCATCCGATAGTACCATAGCTGATATAAAATCTGCTCCTCCTATGTTGCTGCTAGCACCTCTGCACTATCATTCATTGCTGAGCCTTCCATTATGTAAAGATTATTGCTTAGTCTTCTATCTTTCATCACCATCAAAACTCTCTTAAAAATTTTTAGACATCCACTCCTAGCCTGACTACTAAAAGCATAACCTTGCTCCTTTAAATAGCCTAAAGAGAACAAATTTTTTTCAACTCCGGTACATGCCTGATGTTTGATAATGTACGAATGATCCCATCGTACATCCTCATCCTGATAGATCAACTCCAACTACTTTGCATGAGTGATCATCTCCAAGACTAACACTTCCATCATCAACCTTCTAGTAGGTAGCAAACCACTCCCGATGAGAAGTATAGTGGTGCGAGCATGCTAAATCCAATATCCACATAGTATCGTACTCTATGGATCCATCTGATACAACTAGCAGGTTTTCTCCATTGCTCACAAAAGCTGTATTATCTTTCTTGCTAGCCTTTTCTTTTTCTGATCTCAAAAAGGGACAATCTCTCCTCAGATGTCCAGGCCAATGATATGTATAACATTTCGATGTCATCTTCCTCTGATCCTGAGACTTTGACCTATCCTTGGATTTTCCTTTTGCCTTCTCCTTTGATCTTTTCTATCTTTCGTTCACAGCTAAGATCTCAGGCTTAGGGTCTTCCTTGCAGATCTTTTTTCTTTGCTCATTTGATATGAGTACACCAACAACCTCTTCATAATTTAGGTCTCCTTTTCATAAACTAAAGTTGTTATGAGACCATCATATGAACCTAGGAGAAAATATAATAGTGGCAACGCCCGATCCTCCTCATCGATCTTCACATCCAAACTCATCACCTCCAAACACACCTGATTGAACCTTTAGATATGTGCAACAAGATCTCCACCTTTGGGCATCCTCAGACTATACAGTTGTTTCTTCAACCATAGCTTATTGGTCATGTTCTTCTCTATGTATGTATTCTCCAGTCTCTCCCAGAGCTCCTTTGCCATAATCTCTATGCAAATCTTGGGCAAAACCTGATCGACCAAGCACATTCGAATTATGCTAAAAGTAATTTTCTTCAATTCTTCCCAATCCTCAGCACTGATCTTTTTCGGTCTTTCTTTTATTAAGACCTTGTAGATCCTCTGCTGAACCAACAAGTCCTTTAGTCTTTGCTGCCATAGGGTAAAGTTTCCCTTGCTATCGAACTTCTCAAAATCCATCTTGAATCCACTTGATCCCATGACTTCAAAAAAGTCAAGAATAAATCCCTAGCATCCTTCACGATCACACACACCAGCAAAACTATCTTCCAAAGAAGATCTAACTAGCCCTAGATTCTCTTTCCAAACTTTGTATCACCATTCCTCCATGTAAACAATCTCCACCTCAATCTAGGAACAACCATGAAGCAAACTAAAAATTTTAGGATAAAATCTAATGCTACAGATCCTAGATGTAGTAAACCCTAGGTGTCTTTCTTCCTTCCACGCAACACCGCTCTGATACTAATTGTTGGGAATACACGCTCTTTCCATATGGATCGACATGGCCGCTGGTGATCAGCCAAGCAATAAGAAAGAACCTCTCAGAGATTATTATGAAAGTACAATCAAATAATTCAAAAAAAAAAGAGAAGAAGAGAAGAAGAGATTTTTGAGAGAAAAGAGCTTTTATTAAGTATATCTCCATCTCTACAATCTTGACCTATTTTTAGTATATATATTTTACAAAAGATCAAGCCTAAGCTTATAGAAAAACTTTCAAAACCCAAACAATCCACGTACACAAAATAATAACCCATGAAAACTAAGTCAGCCTAGTTTCATACTGAGCCAGCTAACCTACAACTGGATCGGCTTAGTCCTAGAGTGAGCCAACCTAGTTGCGTACCGTGCCTGCAGTCCCAAAAATACTGCTCTCTATCTAGATTTTTCTCTAAGATCTACCGACCTAGTCCTGAACTGAGTCGGCCCAATTTTTGAACTTTGCTAGGAGAGCTAATTTCTCTTCCGACTCACTTCCATCTTTTCATGACCTATCTCTTCATGTTTTCAAGACTTGGGAATGCCACTTCTGAGCTCACACTATGGTGATATCATCTTTGAGAGTCTAAAGAGTCCGACAAATGGCAGCTCTATCAGTTTTGCTTCCTTCATCCCAAACCTCTCCAAGATCTTTCTGATGTAGCCTCCCTAAGATAAATGCAGCATCCTCTTGGCTCGATCTCTGAAGATTTTCATGCCTAAGATCTTCCTTGCAGGCCCCAAATCCTTCATCTCAAACTTTCGAGACAAGACTGCCTTTAGTTCCTATACAACCTTTCTACTCTTGCATGCTATAAGCATGTCATCCACATATAAGAGTAGAAACACCCTAGACTCATCCTTCAAAGATTTAACATACACACAAGAGTCATACTCGTACTTAGAAAGTCTAATGCTCCTCACATATGAGTCAAATCACTTGTACCATTGGCTTGATGATTGCTTCAACCCATGCAATGATTTCTACAGCAAACAGACCTTTTCTTCTGCTCTTGGCTCTTAGAACCCTAGTGACTGTTCCATATAAATGCTCTCCTCCAAATGCCCATGGAGGAATGCCGTCTTGACATCCATCTACTCCAGCTTCAAGTCCTGAGCTGCCACAATGCTCAGCAACATTCTGATGAAAGTATGCCTGATGATAGGAGAAAATACTTTACTAAAATCGATGCCTTTCTTCTGGGAGTATCCCTTGACCACTAACCATGCCTTATACTTGACACCTCCCTACTCTGAAGGCCCCTTTTTGCATTGGTAAATCCACTTGCAACCAATGGGTTTCTTTATTCATGGCAACTGCACCAAATACCACATCTCATTCTCATGGAGAGCCTGCATCTTCTCAAACATTGCTTGGATCCACCTCTCTCTGTCCTAGCTATCCATAGCCTCCTCATAGGTGTATGGATCCTCGTTTGCTATCACTAGGGTATATGACAGTGTATCTTTGAAGCCATATCATTTCGATTGCCTGATATTTCTTTTGGACTTATGCAGCATAATTTCGATATCCATCCTAGGTCCAGCTTACTCCTACTGGGCCTCCTGGCTTCCATTACCTATCCGAGCTCTCTCCACCTATGGAGACACCTTTGGTGAGTGCTCCACCTGAATATCAAGTCCTCCTGATATACCTGTAAGTGGCATTTTGCCCAGCGCTACCCTATTGGACCTTCTGTTGCATCTGCTGCTCCTTCATGCCATCTTGCCTTTGGAGAACTAAATTTTCATCAAAGATGACATCTTTACTAATGACAATATTTTCTCCAAGGGATCCCATAGCCAATATACCTTAACTCCTCGTGGATATCCCAAGAACACCATCTTTCATGATCTGGCATCCAACTTGCTCCGCTCACCAGCATTGATGTGCATAAAAGCTGTGCACCCAAAAACCCTTAGATGGCTTAACCCAATCTTCCTTTCAGACCATCTCTCCTCTAAAATACTATCATCTAACTTGGTATGAGGTGATCGATTTACTAGATAATAGGCTACATCCACTGTATCAATCCAGAATGCCTTCGAAAGCCCTGCCTGCAGCCTCATGCATCATGCCTTTTCCAAAAGGGTTCTATTAATCCTTTCAGCCATCCCAATTTATTGAGGAGTTTCTGTGAGGATTTGTGATGCTCCTAAGCCATGGGAGGCCATGGAAGGAGCCAGGGCATTGGCTCCGGAGATTCTAGGAGCTTGGTTGGTACTTCGGAGACTTGGGACACAAGATGAAGCAGAAAACTAAAGTCGGAGAATCAAGACTACAGAGATTTTCTGTAGATTAGCCAGCTTAGTCTAAAATTAGATCAGCTAAGTCTCAAAGCACAAGCAAAATAGAGAGCTGAGCATTTGGGACTGTTGGCATGGCACAAAACTAGGCTGGCTCAATCTCACATTGAGCTGACCCAATGGAACTTAGTCGGCTCAGTGCTAAGATTGAGCTAGCTCAGTGCATGGGCAAAGTTACATGAGGGTCTATTTTGGGCTTGGGTCTGGGTTGATCTTAGGGTCTTAAGGCCTGGTTCAAGAGGTCTTAAGGAAGTTAACTCATGTATGGGTTTGGTCTAGATCCATAGGATGAAAGCATAAGAGATATGGGTGTACATGGGCTCGGTGAGTGCTTTCATGTATTGGGTTAGCCAGGGAAGTTTTTAGTCAGGCCTAATGGCTATTTATAAATACATGGTTGTATTAGGGTTTTAAAGATTGGAATCAATACAGATCTTTTCTTCCTCAATTCTTTCTTCTTCTCTTCTCTCTAGAGTTGCCACCCCAGGGTTCTTGAAGAAGCCTTAGAGAAGGGAACGTCTCCCTCAAGCCCAAGGAGGGAGGCACCCCATCACAGATCTAGGTGGAGGATCTATGGTTTGCTGCCCATAGAGAACATCATAGGTTTCTTCAGGTCCATGCTAAAGATCAGGGCCTTCCATAATATGGTATTGGTGCTTGTGATGTCAAGGATGATTGGCGTGCGAACGATATCATGGGTCTATAATTTGGTATCAGAGCTAGGTGATGCCTGGGACATTGTGGATGAAAATATGGTATCAGAGCTAGGTTTTAGAGCCTGATGGTCCATGGAAGGAGTTAGATTTCAGAGCCTGATGGTGCATAGAAGGAGCCAGATTTTAGAGCCTGATGGTGCGTGGAGAGAGCCAGATTTCAGAGCCTGATGGTGCATGAAAGTGAAGGAGAAGTCATACAATATGAAATCAGAAATCTGCACAAGGATTCTATGGTATCTCTCAGCTCTGTCTTTGTTATTGATGTGGTTTGGCCAACCGAGAGCAGCAAGTTGAAGATGAAGGTTGAGAGGATTAATGGAAAGAGATTTTTCCAAGGTGGAAGAATTGGGTGCATGATTTGCTGATCGATCATGGTAAAAAGGCCAGGATGTATGATGGTTATGTGATAGGTAGGGAGCATTGGAGTGCTGTAATAGCATTTTTCTGAAGATGTAGGGCAGAGAGAGGCTCGATGATGCAGCAACCGAGGAGGGTATCTCAGTAGAGAGCATCAGGGTTCTCTAGGAAGATGGGCAGTGTGGGGCTATTGAAGAGAGGTTTTTCAAGGGGTAATGGTCGAAGGAAGGCTGAAGAAGTAACTATACATCCTTCGGTGTTAGGAAGGTAGGGAAGTAGTCAGAGATATATTCAGTGATTTGACCAGAGCATAGATTTATGGAGCCTTGGGGATGATGGAGATGGATGATCCATGGAGGTCCAGTAGATTATGGCTGGGCGACTATAGAGCAGCGTAGACACAAGCCAAGGAGTACTGGAGTGCTGCAAGAGCACTATCCTAAAGGCACAGGGGTTGAGAGAGGCTCGGCGGTGCAGCAATCGAGGAGTGTATCTTAGTAGAGTGTGTTAGGAGCTTCTCAAGAAGATTGAAAGTAGGTCTCAGGAAGAGCCAGGAGGTCTCAGGGAGTGTCAAGCGGCATCTAGCAGTTGAGAGTATCATGGATCAGGTTTCTTCTATAGGAGCACCAAGGAAAGTCACAATTCAGGTGGAAGATAGTTCTCTAAGTGCAACTGAAGCGATGGCTGGTGTAGGGGCAAAAGAGAAGGACTAGGATGGAATTTCCTAGGATTCAGTCTCTAGATTCAGAAGAGTTGGATGAGCTCTTGGGTTTTGGAGGTGCCCATGGGTTGTGGAGGTATCCAAGATAGCTTCAAAGAGGACCGTAAAGTGTGGAGGGTTCGAAGGGATGGCAATAGTGATCGAGGTGCAGTGGCAGGCTTAGCAGTACAGCATTGAGTGGTTGGTCTCGAGGGACTCGATGATAGAGTCGATTTTTGCATCATTAGGTGGACTTTGGATATAGGTGGAGCTCCACAATGGTGGGTTCATAAGTGGAGAAAAAATTTGGCATAAGCTCAGAGCGCCGCGATGCACAGTTCTAGGTGGAGTGACATGTGCAGATGGATAGGTGTAGCTCTGAGGAGATCATGTCAAGTGGTACAGCATGTGCTGGTACAGAAATGCTGTAGGTTCTCTAGAAAAGTTCAAAAAAAGTGATGCAGCTACTAAGCAAAAGGGATCCTATAATTCTAGGGTGGTGCCAAGAAGCAAGCATAAGTCTTCAGCGGGGGCGGCGGTCATCCCAAAGGCCTCAAAGGTGCATAAAAATTAAAGAGGATTGGCGGAGGTGATGTTTGCATAGGTGCTGTCGAGTGTGCAGGGATAGTGGGATCGTGTAGGAGGGCATTGACAATGGATTTGCCAAGGCTTGGGGTACCAAGATGGAGATTGTGAGGATTTGTGGTGCTCCCAAGTCTTGGAAGGCCACGGGAGGAGCCAAGGCATTAGCTCTAGAGATTCCAGGGGCTTGATTGGTGCTTCGGAGATCTGGGACACAAGATGAAGCAAGGAACCAAAGTCGGAGAATCAAGACTATAGAAAGAAGATTTTCTATAGGTTAGCTAGCTCAATCCAAAATTTGATCGACTAAGTCTCAGAGCATAGGTAAAATAAAGAGCTGAGCATTCGAAACTACTGGCACAGCATAGAACTGGGCCAGCTCAATTTGAATCGGCTAAGTCTCAGAGTATAGATAAAACAGAGAGCTGAGTGTTCGGGACTGCTGGCACGGCACAGAACTAGACCGGCTAAGTTTCACACTGAGCCGACCTAATAGAACTTAGCCAGCTCAGTACTGAGACTGAGTTAGCTCAATACTGAGACTGAGCTAGCTCAGTGCACGGGCAGAGTTATGAGAGGATCAATTGAGGCTAGGGTCTGGGTTGATCTTAGGGTCTTAAGGCCTAGTTCAAGAGGTTTTAAGGGAGCTAACTCATGTATGGGTTGGGTCTAGATCCAGAGGATGAGAGCATGGGAGACATTGGTGTACAAGGGCTCGGTGAGTGCTTTCATATATTGGATTAGCCAGAGGAGTTTTTGGTCGGGCCTAATGGCTATGTATAAATACATAGGTTGTATTAGCGTTTTAAAGGTTGGAATCAATACAAATCTTTTCTCCCTCAATTTTCTCTTCTTCTCTTGTCTCTAGAGTTGCCACCCCAGGATTCTTGAAGAAGCCCAAGAGAAGGAGGCATCTCCCTCAAGCCCAAGGAGGGAGGCACCCCATCACAGATCTAGATGAAGGATCTATGGTTTGCTGACCATAGAGAACGTCATAGGTTCCTTCAAGTCCATACTAAAGATCAAGAGCTTCCACAACATGATATTGGTGCTTGTGATGTCAAAGATGATTGACGTTCGAGCGATATCATGGGTCTTTAATTTGGTATCAGAGCTAAGTGATGCTTGGGACATTATGGACGATAATAGTTTTTTTTTTAACGAGAAGTGCCTTTTGATGCCACACTCCTCACAAAAGCATTGGAACTCTTTCCTGGTATATTCTCTGCCATTGTCTGACCGTAGATACTTCAAGTTCTAACATGTCTTCTTCTCCACCTCAGCTTTCTACACCTTGAACCTAGTGAAGACTTCTAATTTCTCTTTCATGAAGTAGATCCATACCTTTCTTGAGAAATCATATATAAAGGTCAAGAAGTATCTCACTCCATTTTTAGCCAAAAATGCAGCCAGCCTCCACACATCAGTGTGAACTAGCTCTAATGGGGCTGCACTATGGGCTGAACTGATGGCAAACTGTACTCTCTCTATTTACCCATCTAGCATGGCTCACATACCTCTATAACACCTCCATCCAGATCTAAAATTAGATCATGTTTGCTCAGCTCCTTCATCCCACGATCATCCATGTGGCCTAGGCGGTAATGCCATAATCGATAAGCTCCCTGCTGATCCTATGCTGCTGTCATTACATCAAATTTTTTGGTCACCATAGATCCAACCAACTTGTAGAGGTTGTTCTCCATCCTCTTGCGCCTCATCACCACTATAGCACCATTGGAGATATTGAGACCTCCACTCCTGGCATGACTACTGAAGCTGCAGCCGCTCTACTTCAAATAGTCTAGTGATACGAGATTTTTCTTTAAATCTGGGATGTGCTTCATATTTATGAGAGTCTGCACCATCCCATCAAATATCCTCATCCGGATGCTTCCAATACCAGCGACTCTACATGGGTGATCATCTCCAAGTATCACACTTTTCTTATCAATCTTGGTGTATGAGACAAACCAAGACTGATTTGGGATATAGTAATGCGAATAGGTTGAATCCAGGGTCCATACATCTGTGTATCTTCTATGACCATCTGATACAACCAAAAGGTCATCCTCCACCTCACTATCAGCCACTGTACTCAGTGCATCAGATTCACTCTTTTCTCCCTTCTTGTTCTTCCATTGTGGCAATCATGCCTGAAGTGTCCGATCTCGTTGCACTTATAGCATCTAGCTTCCTTCCTATTCTTGCTCTTCCAGAATTTTGATCATCTCCTTGACTTGCCTCTCTTCTTTGATCTTTCAGGTCTCTCCCCTATGGTCAAGCCCTCTTGAGGAACACCTTTCTTGGTTAACTTCTCCCATTGTTCGTTGGTTCGCAATACCAAGATCATGTCTTCATACTCTAGGGTCTCCTTACCATAGAGCAGCATCATCACCAATAGATCATAGGACAAGGGCAACGAGCATAATAGAAGCAATGATTTATCTTCTTCCACCATCTTCACTCCAATATTCAGCAACTCGTTGCACATCTGATCGAATTTCTAGATGATCCCAAGACATCTCCGTCTTCCTACATCTGAAGGCTGTACAATCTCTTCTTCAATATCAACTTGTTGCACATATTCTTATCCATATATATGGTTTGCAACTTCGATTACAAGCCTCTTGGGGTCCTCTCCTCTAAAACTAAATAGAGTGTCGCATCCGACAAGCATCCTCTGATCATAGAGCAGGCCTTCTTTTTTAGAGACATCCACTGGCGATCTGACATCCCTTCAGGCTTCTCTTCCAATGCTTGATCCAATTCAGCTTGAACCAGAAGATCTTCCACACGAACTCTCCATATGAAAAGGTTTTCTTTCCCATTGAACTTCTCAAAATCAACCTTCATGTTGCCTCCCATAGCTGGATCCAAGCCAAAAAAAATACAACATAGATCCAAGAAATTTGAGAAATACCTTGACAGGATCTTGCTGAATTCACAGCACCTGTAGATCTTCAACTTTTAGGCATCTTCTCCTCCTTTCACACAATCTGGCTCTGATACCACTTGTTATGAATTATTTTCAGACATGTGGAAATCTTTGTACCTTCTACCAACTCTAAGGAAGCAAATTGGAGATGATAGCAAGAAAGATAAAGATCAGATGATAAAAAGATGAGATGGTGGTAGAGTGAGAAAGAGAGAAAACTAGGATTTCAGAAGGAAAAGGGATTCAATTCATTCTCTTATCTGTAATCTACATATACAAGTATATATATAGACACCCTGAGTCAATACGACTCAGCCCTAAAAAACTTTCCTCGGCTAACCCATACATGAAAACACTCATCCAAGCCCATGTAAACCCATGTCTTGCATGCTCTCATCCCATGGACTAAAGACCTAGCCCAATACATGAATTAGTCATCTTAAGACCTCTCATACTAGGCTTTAAGATCCCTTAGATTAGACCCAATCTAAGATCAAATAGAAAATCCATCTAGATTTGTTCGCCACCATTAAGCTGACATGGTCAGAAGCCAAGCTGGCTTGACTGCATCTTCTCGAACCATGTCTTCTGTCTACCTGAGACAGTCAGCTTGGATACGGGCTAAGCCAGCTCGATCTTAGATCGAGCCAACTCAACTGTGTATCCAAGCAAGCCTGACTGTATGCTAGCCTCTTTATCTTTGTTAATATATTTCCGACCAATCCAAGCCTTCAGGAGCCACCATTTTGACTCCTTCATGATTTTCCAAGATTTGGAAGCACCACACTTTCCCTTTCACATAGATCTATTCTCACTGATCGACCCAACTCAAATCAAAATCGAGTCAGCTCGATTGTTAGCTAGGTCAGCTCGACCCCAAATCGAGCTGGCTCACTCAGAAAAATAGAATATTTATTTATGTAGTCTGAGACTTGGGCCGGCTTGATTTCAATTCGGGTTGACTTGAATTTTGATACCAATGGTAGTGGTTCCAAAACCACAGCCATAGGTTAGATTATTTTCAGTTGCCCACCCTTAAATTATTTTTTCTCTCTATCGATTGTTCTCTCTCTCTCCCTTCTCTCCACCATCGGTGAGATCTCACCCCTTCCTTTCCTTCCTCGATCGACGTCGCCTCCTCCTCCGCCTCCTATTGGCTCCCCAACCGGTGATGCCTCCACCCGCACCTCCCCCTTCTTCCCAGGCTGGTGCTGCCACCTCCCCCTCCTCCCTTTACTTCCCCTTATTCTCCGATCTAGGCTCGTGTCTCCTCCACAGGGTGGCTCTACCTGTAGCCTACCCCCCAGCCTCCCCGTCACCGTGCCACCCCCTTCCCCTTCTTCCCTGACCTAGGCCCACAGCTCCTCCACCAAGCTGTCGCCCGCAACCCACCCCCTCGCCCCCCCTCCGGCTCTACCTATAGCCCACCCTCTCGGCCTCCCAATCACTGTGCCACCCCCTTTCCCTACTTTCTTAGCCTAGGCCCACGGCTCCTCTATCGGGCTGCTGCCCACCCCCCACCTCCCCTCTGGCTCTGCCCGTAGCCCACGCCCCAGCCTCCCCATCACCGCACCACCCCCTCCTCCTCCTTCCTCCCCCTCCTCCTCAATCACTAATGCGTGCAAATTTATCGCTATGGCAAATGCACCAGTCGATCCAGTAATAAAGTGTGTGAGTAGAGTATCATCTCTAGAGAATTGAAAAATAAGTACTAAAACTATTTTTTTCTAAGCTTTATTTACAAAATTGATTTATGATAATTAAGAAAAATAAAAAAAATAAAAAATTAATAAATTATAAGAAAATAGAAAGTATATAATTTTTAGGGTTTTAAACTCAAGAATAATAGATTACTAAGGCAATCAGTTCACCAACTCAATCAATACAATATTCAAGTATTTATATAAATTAGATTAATTTTATTTCATGTGATGATGGAGTCTCCTAGATTATTCATTATCCTTGGGTTCAGGCATAGCAAAACTATCAATGTTTATTAACCATCCTTTGGTTCAGACATAATTTAAATAAATATTGATACTTTAAGTTTTGTGAAACCCTCTAATTAAAATATATTGCATCCAAAGTGTACTAAAATTTTTGCATGCATATGAATTTTAATTCAATTCATGATACAAGGTATATAAATCAAGAAGCATCGACATAGACATACTTGGTCTGTATCATCTATGTCCATCAGATCAATTAGAAGATGGCCAGTAATCTAAAAATATTAAGAGCAGATTTATATACTCCTTATGAATAAATTTAAATCTAAGATCAAATCATACTGAATATTATATCAAAAGAGTGGCTACACCTTAGCCTTAGTAAAAAAAAATTTAGTTCATGATAAAAGGATCAAAGACAACAATTAAAATAAAAAGAATGTAAAAATCCAAACAAAAATTTATTTGTTGCTGAAATTGGTCGTCCATTGCTCTTGGCATGGAGAACTTGATGAAGGAGAGTTGCTGCTTCGAGTACTAGTCATCAAAAGAAGAAAGGAAGAAGAAAGAAAGAAAAATAAAGAAGAAAGAAAAAGAAACTAAAAGCTCCCACTTCTCTATTTCCCCCTCTTTGTTTCTCTCCTTCTTCTCTCTAGCTCTATCTGTTCCCTTGTTTATTCTTTGTTCCAAGACTCTCTCTCTTGGCACTCTCGGCAGTAGGGGATTAAATAGACTTTTGAAGGAGAGTTTTGGCCAAAATCCTATAGGAAATAGGTTTAAGACTCCTAAAATAAGTCAAAGTAAAGCCTGGATAATTCTGGCCTTCATATAAGCATCAAATGGCTCCAAAATCATCCAAAAATCCCTTAAAATCTCCTAAATCCAGTCAGATTTCACTATGATCATTCGATCTCCTCTGATGATTGACTTTTGGTCATTGAATTGTGCAGAAGGAAGCTCCTATAGCTTATTTAAAACCAAAATCCATCCTGACCATTGGATCAGCATCGGGAGGAAAATCAGCCATCTGTCAGTGCAAAAATCTCGATTGTTGGATCAAATCCCAGCAAATAGTAGCCGTCGATCTTGCCCTAGGCCTGGGTAGACTAGTCACGAGCCAGGTTCATTGTGGACTACCAAATTTGCCAGCGAATCAACGTGCCCCGCTTTGTGTGAAATTTCCATCTTGCCCCTGCCATATTACTATTCCAATCCATCGTATGCCGCAAAAAATCTTGACGTCAGCAATGCATCAGCAAAACATCAACAGTCAGTTTAGCAGGCAGTCGAGCCGATTGAGCTAGTTTTCTAAACCAGTTTGAACTAGACTGACTGACTCTATTTTTTATTTTATTTTTTTTATTTTTCTTTGAAATTCAATTCTGAGCTCAATTTAACTCCATTTATCTTGAAATTTATTTCATTTGAACCAAAAAATTCAGATCTTCATATTGATGGCTTTTTTCTTGCATAAAATTATTAAAAGTATTAATTTTTTAAAAATAAAATCAATTATTTTATAATTTAATACTTTAATTAGTGTATTCTTAGCACTTATCATATCCCCCAATTTAGTCATTGCTAGTCCCTTAGCAATGCTTTATCTATCACCATATTTCAATAAGATCCTCTTTCATAAAAATAAATTTAGGATTAAAAATCAAAAAATTTAGAAAATAGTACTAAGTATTGAGCTTCAAAAGAAAATTTTGTAGTACAATTAGAAACTTTCTTAGAGTACATCTAAAGATCTACAGCACTTATATTCATAAAGACTAACTTAGCATTTGGGTGTTAATTTAAAGGACAAAAGTATCTTCTCTTATTACTTATTTTGATTAATTTCTATATACTTCCAAGTTAAGCTCATGAATTAAGGTAGCTTTCACACTATCTCCTTTTTTTTTGTGCTGAGCATCCTGATCTTTCCTCCACCGTTTGACGTGAACCTCCATACTTGACCTAGGTATAGAGATCCAGTTACTAAGCTTCAGGCAATCTATATATACTCTATCTTTTGTACTTTTATTTTGGTAGGTAGCTTTTTTCTTAAATTCAAGTTTCTTTGATTGGAATGTATATTAACCATCAATTTTTAGTGATAATTGAATCCTCAGTTGGCCTTATAATCAATACCTACTTTTTCTTATTAGTGTGCATGTGCAATTAGAAGTGCTAATAGTCTTTAGGTAACCTAAATAGGCTGCTAAAAGTCAGACCAACTAATCTACTTCTTTAGCTCGCTACATTCATTAACAAATACTTCTAACTTTTATTACTTTTCCTAGTCCATCTTGCTTTAAGATTTTCTCTCATCACACATGGTTATATATATATATATATATATATATTTATTTAAAAAAAAAATTTATCCTCCAACTTATTCTACATTGTCTCAATGGAGAAACAAAAGTTAAAGATGAAATAAGAGACAGGAAAGAATACACCTATACTATTTATCCAAATTGATTCTTTGAAGCTTTGCGAACTGGCTTGAGCTCTTATTTGATTTTTCTCTATAAAATTGAAAACACATACCAAAGCAATAAAAGAGTAACAAAAATTTATAAAAAAAATAAATAAATCAAAATTAAAAAAAAAAAAGAAATAACCTATCAAGTTGTTCTAATTTATAGTCTTTAGCTTGACTTTCTTAAGGGTCTAGGTTGGATCAATATAGTGCCACTTCAATAGGTATACTTTCATATTTTGTCGAGCCCTCTTTCAATTGGACACTACTAGCTTTACTAGTCTCAAACCTATTTTCTAAAGATTTTTCATATACTGATTTGTCAATGACATCAATTCGAAAATAAGTTTGAATATCATCAGGATATTTAGTATCTTTAAAAATATTAAAAGTCACTTGTTCATCTTTGACTCTAAGAATTAATTTTTCTTATTGAATATCTATTAAAACTCCTCCAGTAGCTAAAAAGGATCTCCCTAAGATAAGGGGTATATTAATATCTTCTTCCATATCAAGAATAATAAAATCAACAAGAAAAATAAACTTGTTTACCCTTACCAAGACATCCTCCACTATACCTCTTAGATATTTGATGGATCTGTTAGCTAGTTGAAGAGTGATAGTGGTAGGCTTTGGTTCTCCTAGACCCAGCTTTCTGAAAATAGAGAAAGGTATGAGATTAATACTTACTCCTAAATCATATAAAACTTTATCAAAACTACAATCATCAATAATGCAAGGGATAGTAAAGCTTCCTAAATCTTTTAGCTTCTGTGATAATTTATTTTGAAGTATTGTCGAGCACTCTTTATTCAAATTTATTCTCTTATGTTCTTTCAACTTTTTTTTATTTGTTAGAATTTCTTTGAGAAACTTGGCATACCTGGACATCTGAGTAATAGCATCTACAAGAAATATTAATATATAATTTTTTTAAAATTTTAAAAAAATTAAAAAAAAAATTATTTGGATGCTGTATTTATCTTTCTGAAAATGATAGTGGCGGCACTAGAGCTTCACATTTGGATCAGCAAATTTTATTTTCGGGGACCATCCATCTACTAGTTGTTTCGATGCTTGACGAACATTAATTGGCTTTTCTTTGTTTGTAGTTAGTTCTCTAATCTCTTTCTTCTGATGTGGCTCCTCTATCTCTTTATCACTTCTTAAGGTGATAGCATTGATGTGCTCCCTCAGATTGATCTTCGTGTTGCTAGGCAAGGATTCTTGTGGTCTCTTGGAGATTATCTTGGCCATTTGTCCTACTTACATCTCCAAGTTTTGAATTACTGCTGCTTAGTCTTACCTAAGTTTGGTTTTTAGATTTCTTATAATTGCTTCTTAGTTTTGCATGAATTTGACCATCAGCTCCTCCATATCAGGCTTCTTTTTAGATGCTAAGAATCCTTAGGGTTGCTGTTGTGCTACATTTTGGTTGCTCCATGAAAAGTTTGGATGTTGCCTCCATCCTTGATTGTATGTGTTGGAGTAGGGATTATTTTGCTGAAGCTTGAAGAAATTACCAAGATAGTTAGCAGTATCAAAGGCTTTAGCAAAAAGATTACCTATTTGATAGTCACTTGTATCATGTCCTCCTCCACACAGGTCATAATTGATGCTCTGAATGTTCATAGCTATTCCCTTCATATTACTGACTTCAGCTCTAAGGACTGCAATTTTAGCTAAAAAAAGCTGGAATGCAATCCACTCCTTGCACAGCTACTGGTCTTCTCGACATCATGCATTCTATTTGCCACTAATAGCTATTTGATGCCATCTCATTGATTAGATCAAAGGCTTCTTCCTCTATTTTTTGATTAATTGTTCCTCCTGCTGTGCATCAATCATAGAATGATTAGTAGGAGATAAACCATTATAAAAAATTTATACCTGAAACCATATGGATAGTTGATGATGTGGACATCTTCTCAGCAGTTTCTTAAAATGCTCCCAAGCCTCATATAGTAACTCCATCTTCATTTGCATAAAAGAAGTAATATCATTATGCATCTTTGCAGTCTTGAAAGATGGAAAGTACTTGGTTAAGAATCTTTAGGCTAAGGCATCCCAAGTAGTGATAGAACCTGCAGGAAGAGAATGAAGCCAACTTTTAACTTTATCCCATAAAGAGAAAGAAAATAGTCTTAATCTAATAGCATCATCTAACACCCCATTAATTTTAAAAGTATCACAAAGTTCAAAAAATTAGAAATATGGGTATTCGGATCATCATGCATGAATCCACTGAATTGGATAGTTGATTGAATCATCTAGATCATCGTTGATTTTATTTTGAAGTTGTTCGCTCACATAGATGATCTCCTAATGCTCGAAGCTGCATCAACTATAGATGGTGTGATGTAATCATTTAATGAATGATGTGCCACTCGAATAGCTTCTTGTCATCCTTCTGCCATCATATCCAATTCCAGATTAATATCGTTAGGATCTTTAGCTATCATATTTCTTTTTTGTTGTAGTCTCCTGATTGTCCTCTTAATTTCTAGATCAAAAGGTACTAAATCACAATGTCCAATACGTGTCATGCACCGAACACAAACCTAAAAATAAAGTAAGAACAAAAATTAAAAATAAAATTCTAAAATAAAGTAAGGATCAAAATTTTAATATTATTTTAGCCACAATCCCTGGTAATGATGCCAAAAAACTTGATGCATGCAAATTTATCGCTATGGCAAGTGCACTAGTCAATCTAGTAATAAAGTATAGAGGAGATCCAGCGAATGTCTCAGGCATGGAGCCGACTATCTCAGGCACGGAGCCAGCTGGGCTTCTGAGTGAATAGAATTTGATATGTCTCTCTAAGGTTCCAACTTTAAGCCCTATGGTGCCACCATCATCTACTTTGTTCTTCTTTTAGATTTCTGAATTAACACTATGGTTCGCGCAAGAGATCGGATCTACGATTATTGCTCATCCTTAATTATTTATGAATGTAATTTATATTGTAGAATTTATTGCATAATATTTTTTGGATGTTTATATCTTGTTGCTTTTATTTATTGCATTGCATAATGATAGACCCGTCAATTGATTAGTGTACATATTAGAGACTATTTATCAATGCTATACTAATATTATTGTTCAACATGTTATATTGATTAATGTTTATTAACGTTGTAGGTCACGATGGCACCAAAATGCCATCTAGCTTTCACCCCTATCCCTCAACGGGTTATGCATAGTTCAACATCCAAGGAGCAGTCAGAGCATACTCCATCCACCTCGACATTGGCTACTCAGGGACCTCCATCGACGGTATCTACTCCACTGGCAGCGAGCCTCTACCATCGTCCATATTTGAGATTCATGCTACTACGTAGGCATCTGAGTGTACGTTTTTATTATATTAGCACAACTTTATTTTTTATATAGTAATTGTACAATTATATATTTGCATAATATATTTTCATTGCAAGTGCATCATCCAGTCGGATATTTTGTAGTCCCACACGTATGGCACACATGTGGAACTACCAGCATCAGGTGATGGTCTATTATGATGTGGAGGAGAGGTCGGTAGGGAAGACCATGTGGGAGATGTATTTCTTTTTTGGAGTGCTTGTGAGGTGGTCGGACATCATTCCCATAGAGCCCAGAGACTAGCATTTGATGGATGCTGCCATCAGAGATCGGGTATGGGAGGAGATATGGATAAGTATGTGTATTTTAGTTATATTTATGTATTTTATATGTTTATACTATATATGTTTGATTAGAATAATTTTGTAACTGATTTTTGATAACTTTGTGCAGAGGAGGTACAACTTCTCCAATTATGAGAGGGCTCGAGATGCCTGATTGAGGAAGATCGAGGAGTTGTATGGGGATTATAAGGTCAAGCTCTATAGAGGATGACTCGAGCATTGACGAGACACTCCGGAGGAGCTTGTTCCTTGGATACAGGACTATCCTTCAAGTCAGTAGGAGAGGATGGTTAGACATTGGAGGAGCCAGAAGTTCGAGATAAAATTCCTAACTTTTAAATTTTTTAATATGCTTAAAATTTTTTTAAAATATTTTTTAAATATTTATTATTTATTTGAATACTTGTTAGGCTATCTTCCGTCAGAACTAGAAGAACTGTGCAGCCTAGGAGTATATGCACACTTTAGATCGTGAGTCTATGGCCAGTCATGTGCATAGAGATAATTAATTCTAAATTTTATTAGATAAATTAAATTCATATTTTTTATCATCTTTTTGATAAATTTATTCTTTATTATAGCTGATGAGAGATGGAGTGATGCCCAACCATAGTGAGATCTTCCGATCCAACCGCACGGACAAGACGGGCAGGCCGATGAATGACATGATCGGGCATATTTATAAGTATTAAATATATTAGTATATATAATTAGTATTATAGCATTTCTTATAAAATTTTATTTTAATTTATAATTATAGGATCAATTAGATGCGCTCACGAGCGAGGGCTCGGATACCTCTAGGCCCCATGACCATCTATCTCAGGTCTTGGGGCCTGAGCACTCTGGAAGGATTCAATGCAGGCCCGAACACACGCTGACGAGTTACTGGTCCGAGGCTAGCATCTCCTCATAAGCTTCTGATGTCGTTAGTCGAAAGGAGCTTGAGGAGGCATTGGCATGGGCAGATCATGCTGCGACGCGGGCAGATCGGACTGAGGAGCACGCATCTCATCTAGAGAGCATTATGAGAGACATGATATCGACGCTCAATGCGCATTTTGGAGTCACGAGCTTCAAGGATATGTTGGCCCACATTCCAGCTCTAGCTCCAGCTCCGGCTTCAGCTTAAGCACCAGCTCTGGCTCCGACTCTCGATGATAATGACGATGATGTAGATTTAGAAGACTTTTGATGTATTTTATTTTTTAAAAAAATATTATAATAAATTTTATTCAGTAATAAAATTTTAGTATTTTAGAATAAGTTTTGTATTTATTATATTTTCTTATGTTATATATCTATATTTATCAAGTAAAATATATAAAAAATAAAAATTTTAATTTTTTTAATTATTCAAGATCTATGACAGTGATTTTATAACCTCTGCCATATCCGTGCCAATTGCTGTCATAGGTTTCTGGTGTAATGGTTAAGAAATTATTGCTATAGATTACCTATGACAACGGTTATGTAACCACTGCTATAGATAACCTATGGCAGTGGTTACATAATTACTGCTATAGGTCGATCTATTACAGTGATTTATAAACTACTATAATAGGCTATCTATGGCAGTGGTTCAAACAACCGCTGTCATAGAGCTACGATAATGGCTGCAGTAGCAGTGGTTAGAGAACCACTATCATAGCTTATGGCAGCGAATTTTTAGGCTACGGTAATGGTTACGAACCGCTGCCATAGTCCTACTTTGTAGTAGTATTTCTAGAATAGTTCTAGATCTAGGTATTGATTTGATCAATACCAACTTTATTTTAATTTTCAAATTGATGTTTGCATCATGATATGTCATAGGTCCTAGATATAGAGTTTAGTGATTAGATCACATGCATAATTAGATTAAATTGTTTAATCCATATCTTCTGCTACTTATAAATTCGAAAAAGTTTTGAAATGTATGCATGAAACCCTCCATATTTTCCAACATCAGCATCATGCTGATGGAATCAATCAACTTATTAGCTTCTAAAAATTTTTTATTAGCTTCTAGCAGATTATTGTTCAGCACAGCTATCCCAAAAACCAAACTATCTTATGTATCCTTCAACTTAGAAATGAGCATTTTGATACTTTCTAACTATTGCAACAAGAATTGGATTCCTTCTTCCAGATCCCAAGTGTTTTGGCTAGTTGATGTTGCCTCTGCCGAATTAGTTTCCTTCTTTCAGGCCTGGTACATAGCATAGCATTCATAATTGACCATACTACCGAAGCATAGGAATAGAACTCATTCTATTCCTCTCTTTAGGTGTCTTGGAAAATATCTTCTTAGAGAGATGTAAGCCTGAACTCATAGGTAAGTATACTTTTTTACTCCCATCCATGTCCTTTTTAGCATAAGGTCTATATACCTAGGTTTGGACAAGCCTAGCATCCTTCTAGATCTATCCCTATAGATCTTTATACCAAGTATATAGGATGCTTCTACCAAGTCTTTCATGAAAAACTTTCTTGATAGTCATGTCTTGACCGATTGTAACATTGGGATATCATTTCGAATGAGAAGTATGTCATCTACATATAATACCAAGAAGACTATGGTAATCCTGCTAGTCTTCTTATATATACAAGGTTTATCCATATTTTTGATGAAGCTAAACTCTTTGACTATTATATCAAAATGGATGTTTCAACTCCTCGAGGCCTACCTTAATCCATAAATAGATTTCTTAAGCTTGCATACTTGATTTGCTCTCTTACTTGAGATAAATCCTTTTGATTGGGACATGTAAACCTCTTCCTCAAGATAGCCATTAAGAAAGGCGGTCTTTATGTCCATCTGTCAAATATCATAATCATGGTATACTACTATAGCAAGCAAAATCTGAATTGATTTGAGCATAGCTACTGGTGAAAAAATTTTATTATAGTCAATTTCTTGCTTTTGCTTGAAATCTTTTGCCACCACTCTGGCCTTGTATATTTCAATTTGGCCATTTACTCCAATCTTTTCTTTTTATAGATCCATTTGCACCTAATAGAGATTACACCCTCTGGTGCATCAACCAAAGTTCATACTTGATTGGAGTACATTGAGTCCATTTCGAATTTCATGGCTTCCAACCATTTGTCTGAGTCCCTACTCATGATAGCTTTTGAATAGATTTTTATATTTTTATTAATTTTATATAAGAAAGAAGGCCACCAATATGAAGATCTAAATTTTTTGGTTCAAACAAAATAAATTTAAAAAAAATGGAGTTAAATTGAGCCCAAAATTGAATTTCAAAGAAAAAAATTAAAATAAAATAAAAAAAGAGCTGATTGGTCCGATTCAAATTGGTTTAGAAAATTGACTGAGCTGGCCTGACTGCCCGCTAAATCGACCATTGATGCCCTACTGATGCACTGCTAATGTCAAGATTTTTCATGACGTATGGTGGACTGGAACAGTAATCTGACCAGGGGCACGATGGAAATTTTACATAGAGCGGTGCACGCTGATTCACTGGCAAATTCAGTAGTTCACGATGAACCTAGCTCATGATCGGTCTACCTAAGCCCAGGATGAGATCGACAGTTACTGTTTGCTTGGATTTGATCCAACGGTCAAGATTTTTGTGCTGACGGATGGCTGATCTTCCTCTCGGTGCTGATCCAACAGTTGGGATGGATTTCGATTTTAAATAAGCTATAGGAGCTTCCTTCTACGCAATCCAACAGTCAAAAGTCAATCATTAGAGGAGATTGGACGATCATGATAAAATCTGACTAGATTTAGGAGATTTTAAGGGGTTTTTGGATGATTTTGGAGCCATTTGATGCTGATATGAAGGCCAGAATTATCCAGGCTTTACTTTGACTTGTTTTAGCAGTCTTAAACCTATTTCCTATAGGATTTTGACCAAAACTCTTCTTCAAATGTCTATTTAATCCCCTACTGCCGAGAGAGTTGAGAGAGAATCTAGGAACAAAGAATAAACAAGGGAACATAGAGAGCTAGAGAGAAGGAGAGAAATAGGGCGGGAGAAATAAAGAAGAGGGAGCTTTTAGTTTCTTTTTCTTTCTTTCTTCTTTCTTTCTTCTTCTGATGACTAGTACACGAAGTAGCAACTCCCCTTCATCAAGTTCTCCCAATTTCAGCAACAAATAAATTTCTATTTGGATTTTTACATGCTTTTTATTTTAATTGCTGTCTTTGATCCTTTTATCATGAACTAATTTTTTTTTACTAAGGCTAAGGTGTAGCCACTTTTTTTATATAATATTTAGTATGATTTGATTTTAGATTTAAATTTTATTTATGAGGAGTATATAAATTTGCTTTTAATGCTTTTAGATTACTGGCCATCTTCTAATTGATTTGATGGACATAGATGATATGGACCAAGTATGTCTATGTCGATACTTCTTGATTTATATACCTTGTATCATGAATTGAATTAGAATTCATATGCATGCAGAAATTTTAGTGAACATAGTGTATTTTAATTAGAAGATTTTATAAAACTTAAAGCATCAATATTTATTTAAATTATGCCTGGATCAAAGGATAGTTAATAAATATTGATAGTTTTGCTATGCTTGGATCAAAGGATAGTGAATAATCTAGAAGACTCCACCATCACATAAAATAAAATTAATCTAATTTATATAAATACTTGAATATTATATTGATTGAGTTGGTGAATCGATTGTCTTAAAAATCTATTACTCTTGAGTTTAAAATCCTAAAAATTATACACTCTCTATTTTCTTACAATTTATTAATTTATTAATTTATTTTTTCTTATTTTTCTTAATTCTCATAAATTAATTTTTTAAATAAAGCTCAGGAAAGAATATTTTTAGTACTTATTTTTGAATCCTCTAGGGATGATACTCTACTCAC
>QRFJ01000490.1:1042764-1091511 GCA_006176705.1 Cocos nucifera
TTCTACATAATTGTCTAGATTAGAATTTATTTTGATTAGATCAATTTAAATTCTAACTTTTTAGATTATTATGAGATAATTTAGATCTAAAAAATATGCATGATTGATACATGAGATGTATGCAAAATATGCATGATTAGATCTAATTATATATGAGATATATGATATAGATCTAAAACTATTTTATAGTATTGCATGTTCCTGATTAAGGCATTCCTCTTGGCCGTTCGATCATAAGAACGAAGAAGGGTTTAAAGGCCCTCTCTTCCATTCGATGGGGTGTTCTTATGATGTGTAGGGGTGCTGCGTGTTCGTCCTTAATCAAAAACCCAAAACTTACTTTCTGCAAAATCCTAGATCCTGAAACCCTAGGATTTATTGTGCATATTTTGTTTATGAACCCTACTTAATTAAGAATTAAGTTTATGGAATATTAATTAGGTCTAAAATTGAGAATTTTAGATCTAAGACATATTCATAATACTGGGTTCGGGCTTGGGTAGCTCAATTAGGTCTAAGCGGTTGATCAAACCGAATCAAGAGTTGGTTAGATGGGATCAACAATGCTTAAATTGACCAGCCTAATAGGATTAAGTCTGGGTCAAGATCGAGTCACGATCAAGCAAGACCTAATTAGGCTCAGAGGTTAGAGTCTGGATTGTAGGCTAACCCAATTGGTTCTGACTCAATAATTTGGTGTCTAAGGTAAGTTTGGCACAGACGACCAACTGATTTTTAATTGGAAGCTACTCGATCTGAATGCGTTCTTGTATGAGTTAATGGCATATTCCTTCCACCGATCTCACTTACCTGGCCATATCTATTGACACAGTTCTGATCTGAGGTGGTCAATAATCCGAGCTAACCCATGCCACTAGGTTAGTCATAATTGTTATGACTAGACAAGTCTAGTTTAATGAGACCTGAATCAATTCTCCCTAAGAAAAGATTAAGTCTGAGGTCTTCCACCATTGTAGATATGCGGGCCCTTCTCGAGGTTGATTGTTCTCGACTGGATACAGTGGCTCAGTTGCACCGGGAAAAGATGCAACCATGTCTATTAGGCATTGGATGCTATGGGCTGGAGGATGAGTTGGGCTCAATATTTTCGGATACGGTGAGAGACTCAATTAGGAACCCAGTCTATGCAAATGGTGGGTCTGACTTAACTAAGGAGTGGATCAATATTTCGGATACGGTGAGATTCATGAATTAGAGACCAAGTTTGGGTGCACCATGATTAGAGAATCATTGAACAAGAGTTGTTCACTCATTGGCTAACCCATCACCAATAACTGTTAGGTGAGGTGATGAGTCAGTTGGTGAGACCGCACCACCCACTAGAAATCATTAATCGTGGAGATTTTTGCATCTCTATAGAGGGAGTGTAGGGATCCGAGAAAATAGTGGGAGCTAATTTGTTTAAAAATAAAATTTCTAAACAAATTGGTCAAGTCAAAATTACAGTATCTAACTAGAATCTTTGACTCTCTACAGGAAAATGTCTGCGTCCAACCCATTGGCACGTATCCTGGACACACATAGACTGACCGGACCCAATTATAAAGATTGGCTCAGGAACTACAAAATTATTTTGGGTTTTGAGAAGTTAACCCATGTTTTGGACCAGGACCCTCCCACCTTACCAGCTGTCCGTCCATCTGTTGAACAGAGAGCATCTCTGAAAAAATGGATTGACGAAGATAATAAGGCCAGATATTACATGTTGGGCTCGATGTCTGATGAGCTCCAGCGCCAACATGAAGATATCGGGACTGCTCGCCAAATGTTGGCTCACCTGCAGGAGATGTTTGGTGAAACAGAGTCGCGCAGCCAAATATCAAGTCACGAAATGACTTTTTAAGGCTAAGATGCATGATGGGCAGTCAGTCCAAGATCACTGTCTGACAATGATCAAGGACATGGAAGAGCTTGAGAAGCTCGGTGTGAAGTTGGACTTGGACCTGCAGAACGATATTATTCTGCAATCCTTGACTGATGCATATGGGCAATTCATCATGAATTACCACATGCATAAACTTCAAAATTCCTTGGCCGAGTTAATGAATATGCTGGTTACCGCTGAGCTTTCTATGAAAGGTTCTAAAGGCTCAGTTCTTGCTATGGAACGGACTTCTTCCAAAAGAAAGTCTTATGGAAAGAAAAAGAAGTCTGTGAAAAAGCAAAAGGTGGAAGGATCAAAGAAGAAGAAGGCAGAGCCGAAGAAAAAGGTCGATGGTCAAAGGAAAGTATTTCCATTGCAACAGCGACGGCCATTGGAAGCGGAACTGCCCTACTTACCTGGCCACCCTGAAGAACAAGAAGGAAGGTCCTTCTGGAGGTATGCTCGTTATTGAGTCTAACCTTACGGTTTCTTCTGCATCCAGTTGGGTGCTTGACTCTGGTTCTAGTGCTCATCTGTGCACTTCTATGCAGGGTCTTGAGGATAGCAGGAGGCTGAGGGATGGAGACATGATCCTATGCATCGGTAATGGAGCAAGAGTTGCTGCAGTAGCCGTGGGAACATACCCTCTTCGATTACCATCTGGTTTAGACTTAGTTTTGAAAGACTGTTATTTATGTGCCTGCAGCTAGCAGGAATTTGATTTCTGTTTCATGCTTAGCACAAGAAGGTTATGTGATCACCTTCTTTAAGGACCATTGTAACATTCTTTATGAAAGAAATAAAATTGCAAATGGTTTCCTTATTAATGGTCTTTATCAGCTACATATTGATGTACCTGTTCTAACTATCGAGCAAAACGTGAATGCCAAACGACCTAGGGATAGTCCAAACGACAGATATCTATGGCACCTGAGATTAGGTCATATAGCAGAAGATAGGATCAACAAATTGGAGAAAAATGGGCTATTGAGTCCATTGACTTCCGAGTCATATCCAACTTGTGAATCTTGTCTTCAAGGCAAAATGACTAAACTCCCTTTTGTTGGACATGGGGAGAGGGCCACAGATCTCCTTGCCCTAGTACATACTGATGTGTGCGGCCCATTTGATGTGCCGGCTAGAGGCAATTTTGTCTACTTCATTACCTTTACCGATGATCTGTCTAGGTATGGGTATGTGTATCTTATGAGACACAAGTCTGAAGCTTTTGAAAAGTTCAAAGAATTCAGACATGAAGTAGAAAAACAAACTAGAAAACCCATTAAGGTTCTTCGATCAGATCGAGGAGGTGAATACCTTAGCCGAAAATTCCTAGACTATCTCAAGGATAATGGCATAGTCTCTCAATGGACTCCACCAGGAACACCTCAACTCAATGGGGTTTCAGAATGGAGAAATCGGACTCTATTGGATATGGTTCGATCCATGATGAGCTTCACAGACCTTCCTGATTTTCTTTGGGGACACTCATTGTTAACTTCAATTTATCTACTGAATAGGGTTCCCTCTAAAACCGTTCCTACCACACCGTATGAGATATGGCATGGTAAGAAACCAAGTCTGAGTCATCTCAAAATTTGGGGTTGTCCAGCTCATGTCAAAAGACAACAAGCGGACAAGTTAGAGTTTAGGTCCTTCAGAGCTCGATTCATAGGATATCCTAAAGAGTCATTAGGATACTATTTCTACATTCCAGAAGACCACAATGTGATTGTGAGTCGACATACCATCTTTCTTGAAAAATAGTTTATTCAAGATAGCGGCATTGGAAAGCAGATTAAGCTTGATAAAAAAGTATCACAAGTACAATGAGCTAAGGACCAATTGGAACCAAATCAGGTTGAGCCAATAAGAACACTACCTCCTCCACCTCGTAGATCAGAAAGAGTTTTCCATCCTCCTGAAAGATAAGCTCATGTCAAAAGACAACAAGCAGGCAAGTTAGAGTTTAGGTCCTTCATAGCTCGATTCATAGGATATCCTAAAGAGTCATTAAGATACTATTTCTACATTCCAAAAGACCACAATGTGATTGTGAGTCGACATGCCATCTTTCTTAAAAAATAGTTTATTCAAGATAGCGGCATTGGAAAGCAGATTAAGCTTGATGAGAAAGTCTCACAAGTACAACGAGCTAAGGACCAATTGGAACCAAATCAGGTTGAGCCAATAAGAACACTACCTCCTCCACCTCGTAGATCGAAAAGAGTTTTCCATCCCCCTGAAAGATACTTAGGTATTATTTCAGAGGAAGTAGAGAAATGTTCCTCGTAGGTAATGGTGCTCATGGTGATGATCCCAAAACCTACAACGAGGCGATATCAGATATCGACTCCGAGAAATGGCTAGAGGCAATGCAGTCAGAAATTGACTCGATGCACTCAAACCAAGTCTGGACCTTGGTAGATCCACCAGAAGGTATAGTACCTATTGGGTGTAAATGGATCTTCAAGAGAAAGATTGGTGCAGATGGAAATGTGGAGACATTCAAGGCTAGACTGGTGGCAAAAGGTTATAGTCAACGCGAAGGCATTGACTATCAGGATACCTTTTTCCCAGTGGCTATGCTAAAATCCATCCGCACATTGCTTGCCGTTGCAGCCTATTTCGATTATGAAATATGGCAAATGGATGTGAAAATGGCATTCTTAAATGGATATCTTGAGGAAGATATCTATATGGAACAGCCGCTAGGTTTCACATCCAGTGATACTGATCACAAGGTTTGCAAGCTGCAAAGGTCCATATATGGACTTAAGCAAGCATCTCGGAGCTGGAACACTCATTTCAATGATGTGATCAAAATGTTTGGTTTCATCAAAAATGAAGAGGAACCATGTGTTTTCAAAAAGGTCAGTGGGAGCGCTGTTGTCTTCCTCGTATTGTACGTGGATGACATCCTCCTTATTGGGAATGATATTCCCATGTAATGACAACAGTCAAATTATGGTTGTCCAAGGAATTCTCCATGAAAGACCTAGGTGAAGCATCCTTTATTCTAGGAATTAAGGTCTATAGGGATAGACCGAATAGGATGCTAGGACTTTCACAGAAGATGTACATAGAAGAAGTACTAAAGAGGTTTAGTATGGAAAACTCTAAGAGGGGATTAATACCCTTCAGACATGGTATTCATCTTTCCAAGAAGATGTGCCCCAGCACACCTGAGGAAATAGAACGCATGAGCAAGATCCCTTATGCTTCTGCAATAGGGAGCCTCATGTATGCCATGCTATGTACACGACCTGATATAGCCCATGCTGTGAGTGTCACAAGCAGATATCAGTCAAATCCAGGTGAAGAACACTGGACTTCTGTGAAATGTATCCTTAAGTACTTGAGAAGAACTAAGGATATGATGTTGGTCTTTGGTAACGGAGAACTCCAAGTCCAGGGATACACAGACTCGGATTTCATGTCCGATATAGATGATCGAAAGTCGACATCTGGGAGTCTGTTTGTGTGCAATGGTGGTGCTGTCAGCTGGAAGAGTTTCAAGCAAACTGTGATAGCAGATTCCACCATGGAAGCAGAATATATCGCTGCATCAGAGGCTGCGAAGGAAGCATTCTGGTACAAGAAGTTTGCTGCAGAAATTGGAGTAATGCCATCAGATGCCATTCCTCTATACTGCGACAACAATGGTACCATAGCCCTTGCTAAGGAGCCGAGGTCTCACCAGAAATCCAAGCACATTGAGCGGCGATACCATCTCATCCGCGATTACCTCGAGAAGGGTTATGTCGAGGTCAAGAGAGTCAACTCCACAGATAATGTGGCAGACCCACTTACAAAGCCGTTGGGCCAGCAGAAGATCGAAGCCCACCTTGAGAAGATGGGACTTAGACTTGTAGCCAATTGGCTTTAGGACAAGTGGGAGATTGTTAGATATATGTGCCCTAGAAGCCAGAATTGGCTGACACTTGTAATACACTTCTAGGGGCAAAATTATAATTTTGACTAAATATCAATAAAATGGGTTATTTTCTATCACATATGTGTATTTAGTGTCTGTGATACATCCTTTGAGTTAATGGTAATGATAATTCATATTTTCAAGAGTTGAAAATTTAAGACATGAATAATCATTATTAACTCATAAAATGCTTCCGACCATAGGATCATCACGAGGATGGTGATTGATCCGGAAGGTTGGTGTACAATCGCTTCTCTTTAGTAGATGAGTCTTGAGTCTACGGTGTGGAGACACCGGAGCGAGAGTACAGGTACTCGTTAGAGAACGAGGGCACTGAGCGTGACCACCTCGAGTAGTCATTAGGGAGTCTACCTTCTCGTCAATGACTGACTCGATGCTGCAGTAGTGTGTCTGGTTCTTTGACCTGAGATGCATCGGTAGTTCACCTTGAGGGTGTTATAGTTTGACTACACCATTACTCGGTCTCCTAGCCATATGGAACCCTGAGGTGTATGTTGGCTATAGCATGTTCATTGTAGGAACTGGATAGCATCAAGATGGAATCTATCTACCTCGGTGGTAGAGGAGCAGCCCTATGATGATCATGAGAATCAAGTCCAGAAGCCCATGGCCATGGCAGAGTGAAATAATAGAAAGAGTTTCTATTTAGATTTTCACATTGGACTCGAATCGAATGATTACATCATATGATAGAGACTAGGGTTTGACGAGTTCACCTTAACCCTAATCTGATCGGGGCTCAAGATAGAAGAACTTAATCACACAGGTAGCTGCACCAAGAGGTTCGCATTCAGCTCTGATGGGTTGCCACCATATACTGCTAGGTGTCACTGGTGGATTTTGGGAGCAATTAGAATGATTTAGATGATCGATCATTCTAGCTGTTCGAATCAGAAGAGTTCTGATCCATCGAAAGGAGTTTCGATGATGTCGATGATAGAGATCATGACATATCCCATTACCATACAGAACTGAACCTAACTGGGTCACACAAACAAGGGTTTGAATCTGGTGATCATCAATTGAACTGATCCAGTTCAATTGATCTGAATGAGATTCAATTAGGTTCAAGAAAATCGTGCTAGCACTCGATTGAACCTAACGTTCTTCTTTTACTATCATAAATAAGTTGTCCTAACTGAGCCAAAGGAGTTTGTGCTCAATTAGAGGCCTTCATTTGGTCTGACTGGAGGTTGTCCAAGTCGGAAAAGGTTGTCTTATTTTGTAAGACATTACCTGCCATTTTTGGTCACCTGCCATTTCTCATTCTTTGACTTTGGTCAAAAGTCTACCTTTGACTGGTCAAATGTTGACCATTGATACTTTGACTTTTGTCCACATGTGTCATGCACCTATTGGAGAGCTGGTGGGGGCCTGTCCTCCTCTGCCAGAACCTGGCAAGGAAGGAGGGCGCACGCCACCCTTGGCGTGTGCCCAAGTTGGAGGCGCCCTAGGAGTCCCTGTTGGACAGGGACTCCATCTCCTTTTTGGATTCCAATTAGAGTTCTCCTAAGAACCAACTTTGACTGATCTTAGGCACCATCTAAGGAGGAATCCAAGGGACTCTATTCCCACCAATCAGATTTAGATCTGATTTCACAAAGGATTGTGATTGGTTGGGAAGAAGAGGAGTTGGATCACGCTTAGTCTATAAATAAGATCCTGTGCCCAACTCAAAGAGCATAACAATTCTCCACACCCCAAGGCTGCTTCTCCTCTCCTCCTCCATGCCAAAGCACCTTCTCCCTCTCCTCTCCATGTCTAAAGAGGTTTGGATTCTTGGTTGGTGCAATCTAGAGGAGAGAAAGACGACTGAAAGCTAGAAGGCTGCACTGCTGTGAAGGACGACTGTTGATCTTCAAAAGAAATTTTGAAGATCCTTCAGATTAGATCCAGATCTGATTTTTGGAGATGTGATAGAGAAGAAGAGGATCTTTAGATCCAGCCCGAGTGGATACCGGTAGAGGCTAGGCACTTGCATGGCTAGATCCAGAACCTTCCGCTGCTCACAGGATCATCATCGGATAATAAGATTACCCTCTTCAAGGTAAATTAAATTTGATTTAATTTATCTAATTTTATTTTTATTATTAAAATAATAAGAATCAGATCTGAAACATCTCAGATCTGATCTAGATCAAAAGGAAAAAATTTTAAATATATCTCTTAATCTGATCAGATTTGAACAAATCTGGTCTGAGAAATCAGGATTTTTCTTCACATCCATGGCCTCCCAAGGCTTGGGAGCACCATAAATCTTCACAATCTCCACCATGGTACTCCCAAGCCTTGGCAAATCTCTCGACAATATCCTCCTGCATGATCATACTATCCTTGTGCACTCAACAGCACCTGTGCAAACATCACCTCCGCCAATCCTCTTCAGCTATTGTGCACCCTTGAGGTCTTTGAGATGATCACCTCCACTACTGAAGACCTGTGCTTGCACCTTTGCACCACCCTAGAATTGTAGGATCTCTTCTGCTTAGTAGCTACATCACTTTTCTTGAACTTTTCTAGAGAACCTGCAGCATTCCTATACCGACACTCGCTGCAAATCCTGACATGGTCTCCTCAGAACTATGTCTGTCCTCCTGCACATGCTGCTCTATCTGAAGCTATGCATCTTCGATGCTGATGCTAGGATATCGATCCTTTCGCACCTCTCTGCTCTGAACTCATGTCAAATTCCTCTTTAATTATGAAGCCACCACTGTGAAGCTCTATCTATATCTGAAGTCCACCTGATGCCGCAGAAGTTGACTCTATCATCGAGTTCCTCAAGGCTAACCATCCAATGCTACACTATTGGGCCTGTCGCTATACCTTGAACACCATCGCTACCCCTTCGAACCCTCCACACATCGCAGCCCTCTTCAAAGCCATTTTGAATACCTCCACAAACCCACGGGCACCTCCAAAACTCAAAAGCTCATCCAACTCTTCTAAAACCAATGACTGAACCCTAGGGAATTCCACCCTAATCCTTCTCTTCTGCCCCTACACCATCCATCACTTCAGTTGCATCCGAAGAACCATCCTCCACTTGAATCATGACTTTCTCTGGTGCCCCTATAGAAGAAACCTGATCCATGATACTCTCGACTGCTAGAGACCTCCTGGCGCTCCCTAAGACCCCCTAGCTCTCCCTGAGACCTACATCCAATCTTTTTGAGATACCACTGACACTCTCTACTAAGATACACTCCTCGATTGCTGCACCACCGAGCCTCTCTTAGCCCCTATGCCTCTAAGAAAGTGCTCCTGTAGCACTCTAGCACTCCCTGACTCATATCTACGTCGTTTTATAGCCATCCAGTCCTAACCTACTGGACCTCTATGGATCATCCATCTCCATCACTCTCAAGGCTTCGTAAATCTATGCTCTGGTCGAACCACTGAATACATCTCTGACTACTTCTCCACCTTCCAAACATCGAAGGATATATAGTTACTTCTTCAACATTCCTTCAACCATTACCCCTTGGTTCAACAGTCCTACACTGCCCATCTTCCTAGAGAATCCTGATGCTCTCTACTGAGATACCTCCTTCAACTATTGCATCATTGAGCCTCTCTCAGTCCTACATCTTCAAAAAAGCGCTATAGTAGCACTCCAACGCTCCCTGCCTGTCACATAACCGTCATACACCCCGGCCTTTCCCCTAAGATCGATCAGCAAATTATGCACCAAATCCTTCCACCCTAAGAAAATCTCTTTTCATTAATTCTCTCAACCTCCACCTTTAATCTGCTGCTCCTGGTTGGCCAAACCATAGTAATAATAAAGATAGATTTGAGACATACCATGGAATCCTTGTATAGATTTTTGATTTCATCTTGTACAACTTCTCCTTCCCTTTCATGCACCATCAGACTCTGATACTTGGCTTTTTCATGCACCATCAGTCTCTGAAATCTGGCTCTGATACCATATTGTCATCCATAATGTTTTAGGCATAACCTAGCTCTGATACCAAATTATAGACCCATGATATCGCTTGAACGTCAATCATCCTTGACATCACAAGCAGTACCATATTATGGAAGCTCTTGATCTTTAGCATAGACCTGAAAGAACCTATGACGTTCTCTATGGGCAACACACCATCAATCCTCCACCTAGATCTATGATGGGGCACCTCCCTCCTTGGGCTTGAGGGAGATGCCCCTCTTTTCTAAGGCTTCTTCAAAAATCCTAGGGCGGCAACTCTAGAGAGAAAAAAAAAAAGAGTTGAGGGAGAAAATGTCTGTATTGATTCCACAGCTTTTTAAAATCCTAATACAACCTATGTATTTATACATAGCCATTAGGTCTGACCAAAAAACTCTCCGACTAATTCAATACATGAAAGCACTCACCAAGCCCATGTACACCCTATCTCCCATGCTCTCATCCTTTGGATCTAGATCTGACCCATACATGAATTAGCCCTCTTAAGACCTCTCAAACTAGGCCTTAAGATCCCTAGGATCATCTCAGACCCTAGCCCAAAATAGACCCTCGCATAACTCTGCCCACGCACTGAGCCGGCAAAGTTCCACTAGGTCGACTTAGTCTGAAATTGAGCTGACCTAGTTCTGTGCCGTGCCAGTAGTTTCAAATGCGCAGCTCTCTATTTTGCCTATGCACTAAGACTTAGATGATCCAGTTTTGGATTGAGCCGGCTAACCTATAGAAAATTCTTTTTCTACAGCCTTCAAGCTCTGGCTTTGGTTCCTTTCTCCACCTTATGTCCCAGATCTTCGAAGAACCAACCAAGCCCCTTAAGGCCCTTAATACCTACACCACAAGCCCATGAAGAGCAACATGCCACCTCCATCCTAGGACAACTCTTGTCATAGCACTAGGACCACTCCTATCCTAGCCTCCCCGGAGCCCTCACCCTAGCTCTGCCCATGGCCTCTCAAGGCTTGGGAGTACCACAAATCCTCACAGGGGGCAGGGTGGCAGGGTGGCGGAGAGGGGGTGGCCAGGGATGGGGGGAAGGAGGGGCGGTCGAGGGGAGGGTCAAGGGTTGGGGTGGGTGTGGGGTGGCAGGAAGGGGCGGCCAGAGATGGGGGGGCTAGGGGGCATCCAGGGATGGGGGGAAGGAGGGGCGGCCAGGGGGAGGATGGGGGGTGGGGGGGCCGGGTGGGGGGTGGCAGGTGGCGGGGAGAAGCAGCCGAGGATGGGGGAAGGAGGGGCGATTGGGAGGAGGGTGGGGGATGGAGGGGCCAGGTGGAGGATGGCGGGGAGGGGCGGCCAGAGATGGGGGGCTGGCTGGGGGTGGCAGGATGGCAAAGAGGGGTGGTTGGGGATGGGGGGGGAAGGAGAGGCGGGATTGAGGGAAGGGTGGGGTTTGGGGGGGTCGGATGGGGGGTGGCGGGTGGCGGGGAGGAGCGGCGGTCGGGGATGGGGGGAAGGAGGGGCGGCCTGGGGATGGTGGGGGTGGGTGGTCGGTGGAAGGTGGCGGGTGGTGGGAGGGGCGGCCAGGCATAGGGTCGAAGGGGAGGGGGAAGGAGGGGCGACGTCGGTCGAGGGGAAGGTGCGGCGGCACTGACCGGGGGGAGCAGCCTCACCGATGATGGAGAGGAGGGGGAGAGATTGAGAGAGATCGAGCGCGCATGGAAGGAAAGCAAAAAAAATTTGAAGATTTTTAACCTAACCTACGGCAGCGGTTATTGAACCACTGCCATAGATCTACGATAGCGGTTATCCAAAACCACTGCCATAGATCTACGGTAGCGATTTTATAATCGCTGTTATAAATCTATAGCAGCGATTTTTGATAATCACTGCTGTAGGTTGAAAATAATTTTTTTTCTTATTTTTTCTTTAAATATTATATAATTTTAAAATTTAATGCTTATCTTCACCATTCATTATCTAAATAAATATCATTAGAGTGTTGTCGCAAAAGATCGCCTCGATCCGATGGCCCTAGCTTCATCGATTAAAAAAATTTAATTTTAATGATTATGAATGACGATGTGATGATCTAATAGATCGAGACCTTTGATGGATTTAAAAATCTACAATGATGATCTCAATGATATTTGTAGCATACTATCAAAGTCTCACTTCAATCAGATATCATTATCATAGTCAATTTAGTACGGAATGATTTCGATCGTTAAATTAGAAACAAGCGATCAAAGGATTAAACAACATCTGATTATGAGATAATTTTTTAGTTAAATGATCTTTATTATAATTTTAAATATTTTATATGGAGATGATAGTAAAATTTAAATTATTTTTATATAAATTGTTCATGTTAAGCAGATATTGCAAAAGCACGAGCATAACAACCAGTGAAGTTTCAGAATGGTTATCAGGAGATGTATAGTTTTAGATTGTTCTTCATCTCATGAGTTGAATTTTATAATCAATACCATAAAAAATAATTAAAGTAGTAGCCAAGATTATTTATAAAAAAATTATCTCATAATCGGACATCGTTTGGTCCTTTGATCACTCATTTATTATTTAACGGCCGAAACTAACCTATACTAAATTGACCAAGATAATGATATCTGGTTGAAGTAAAATATTGATAGTACACTACAAACATCATCAAGATCATCATTGCAGATTTTTGGATCCATCAAAGATCTCCATCTATCAGATCATTGCATCATCCTTCGTGATCGTCGAAATCAAATTTTTTTGATCAACGAAGCTAGGGCCATCAGATCGAGGCAATCTTTTGCAATGATACTCTAATGATAATTATTTTGATAATGAATAATAAAAATGAGTATTAAATTTTAAAATTATATAATATTTAAAGAAAAAAAATATATGGCAGTGGTTATAATTAACCACTGCCATAAATAAGCTTATAGCAGCAGTTCCTACTAACTGCTGCTATAGATCCAACTTATGGAAGCGGTTTCACTAACCGCTGCCAGTGATTTTATATAACCACTACTATAGGTTGGACCTATAACAGCGGTTAATAAAAACCGCTGTCATAGGATCTATGGCAGTGATTTCGAGAATCGCTGCCATAGTATGTGCTACCATAAAACCATTTTGTAGTAGTGAAACCCTAGATCATATCTAGGTCAAGAAGAGATTGAATCTCCTATCTTCGTATGGGTCCAGAACACCATGGTAGAAAATTAATATCATTCTTTGTTGCTTAGAGCCACATATGCATCCGACCTCTACAGATAATCCACACGAGGCTGCAACAGATCGGAGGTTTATCGAATAAAGATCCGCTCGAAGTGCTAGCTTCTCATGGATCCCTCCTGATGGTTAATTTAAAAATTATTTTTTGGATATCTTGGATACTCCAAGAGATGAAGAATGAGAGGAGGAATAAGAGAGAAGACCAACTTTTAGATCTCTCATAAATCAAAAAATAAAAGTTTCATAAAATTATCCTAAGAAAAGATAGATCTTCTCTTTCAGCACATCAATCTTTGATGTCCTAAATGCATCTCCATGCAAGGACAAGAGGAGACCTTCTCCTTAATTAATTTTTATATTTCTAGATCTCTTTATCTAAGATCTCTCTCATAGAAAAGTTCACACAAAATTGAAAAGAAAGGATTCTCAAAAAAATCTTAAGAGAAAACTATTTTCTCTTCTCTTTCTTCTCATCAGGACATGATCAAATCATGTCCAAAAGAGATCATCATGCCCTAACTCCTTAGAGCATCGATTCTCCACACCCTCTCTCTCTCTCTTAGATTTTTATCACATAAAAATCTCATAAAATTAGAAAGAAAAAAGCTTGAAAGAAAACTACAAAAGAAGACAATCTTCTCTTACCTTTGTCCCTTCAAAACATCAATAGTTGTTTGTCCAAAAGAAAGATTTTTCTCCAAAGATCTAGGCACCCATAACCTCCACTTATTCGTATAGTTTGTGCATTGAAATCCCAGGTTGTTTTATGCCAATACCAAGAGAATAGGAGGCACCATGTTTTAAGGAAGACAAGATCAAAGGAGACCAAGTCAAACTAGGAAACTAGGACGAGTTTGGGGGGCATCCAACTCTTGGATGCCTCCCCAGATTTTTTTTGCATGGAGAACATAAAAGCAATGACTAAAAAAATGGAGAGAAGGTGCACAAAATTTAGAGGGTGGCATGGGAAAAAATCTCAAAGGGAAGGGAAGAGTTTTAACAAATTAAAACTCTTCCAAAGTTTGACTCATTCAAACAAATTTGACCAAGTCAAATTTAAATCCAAATCACATGGAGATTGGGCATGGGAATCCTTTCTTAGGAATGGGATAATTTATGTGCAACTCAAAAAATAAAATAAGGGGGCGTGAGATCTAGGCGCAAGGGAAGAAGAGGAGTCCTAGTCTAACTAGGACTTCTCCAATATAGACTAGGTCAAACCAAATTTTGAACCCAATCTAACTAGTTTTGAGTCAACCTAATTAATAGATAATTCTAATCTAATTAAAAGTCTAATTAAATTAAATTTAATAAAATTTAAATCTAATTTAATTTTTAATCAAATTAGAAATTAGGTGCACTCAAGTTCTAATTGAACTAGGACTTATTCTTCCTTGCAATTGGCTTATCCAATAAACCAATAAGACTTAATCAAATTAAGTCTAAACTAATTCTAATTAAATCTAATTCAATTAAACTTGATCTCAGCTCCATTGCTCAATTATATTGAGCCAATTAGCAATCTAATTGCTAATCGATCCTCCTGCAATATTTGTATTCGGTCGAATAATAATCATATTGATTGTTTGATCTTAGAATGATTCTTAATCATCAATCAACTATCTGATCAAGTAACAACCTCTAATATGTGTGACCCCATAGGTTTGAGCCTAAGCTAGTAGCACAAGAACTAATTTTTGTATCAATCAAAATGACCATCTAGTAATAGTACCCAATATCTGGATAGGTCGAATGTATATAAAGCAACATTCTTAGAACCCTGACCTATGGTTACCATATAATTCATCTCTTTGATTAATAATGCTTAAGATGACATTGAGTTAGCTATCAACACTCATACAAGTCATCCATATTGTGTTTCAAAGATTCTCAAATTTCGTGATTTCTCACGAGGATTATTCTGGCCTAGATTTTGCTAAATTGAAACATAGTGAGACATTCACTTCCTGAAATTAATAATAGTGGTCAATCTCATCTTGACTCACACACCAACTCTATAAGTACTTGACTGTATCCAAAAATTTTTTGAATCTATATTAGAAATCTAGATAGGTTGGCACCAAAGTATAGTAACTTACAAGTCACCATGGTGATCTCAGGTCGGAGAGACACTTATACTCATTGGTCTTATAAAGCTACTCTTGATAGTAGAGTGCTACATTGATCATGCTCGATATAGATGTACTCCTACATCTCACCTGCATGATGAATAAGAATCATTGAAGAACTTATCATTTGGTCTTGAATAATTTAAGAATCATCCGATAAATCCTTCTTTATCAATTGAGTGTGGTTCTAAGAACTTCATCATAATTTTGGAGTTTAATTAAGAAAGACAAAATTTTTATGATGAATAAGCCAAATAACTATTATTATTAGATAATTTCATATACTAATTTCAATCATCTACAACTTAGATGATTGGCTTTAGAACATATTTCCTAACAACTCCCACTTGGACTAAAGCTAATCAGAATAGTATCAAATACCTATCTTCTACTTGACTTCATAGGACTTCTTAGTTCCGAGGCCTTAGCAAATGGATTAGTGAAGTTCTTCTTTTTTCGTCGATCTTCTAAAGGTCGACCTTACCCTGATTGAAATCTAAGATGGTAGTGATTGATAGGAATGCGATGCTGTCGTTAAGACACCGTGTTTATCAGTTTAATCCGACTTCTTAAAATCATTAAAAATCAGTAGATAGCAGTGAGTCGGGTCGAATCCACAGGGAAGGTAGTATTTTTAGATTTGAAATCTTTGATTTTATAAAAAAAAAAGAAAAGAGAAGAGTTTTGGGATCAAAAGTGAAGTTGGAAAATAAAAAATAAAAATTAAAAGGTGCAGAAATTTAAACTTGGTACTAAGATCTATTAGTTAGATCTTAGCATCTACTTGCAATAAAATAAAAAATAATAATTAAAATATAGAAATTAAATTATAATAAAAATTAAAAGCAAGAAATTAAAATGCAAAAATAAAATTTTTATTAATTAAAATTTTAGAATTTAAATACATAAAATTTTAAAAAAAAAAAAAATAAAATAGCCTGATCTCTGATCTTGGATCGGCATTGGCAGAAAGATGGTGTAGAAGCTCGGCTCTTCTTCTCGGCACCCGTTGCTTCGAAGCAGCCTTTAACCCATAGCCTGGCTTCGCCCTGTACCAAAGCTTCACCTTGATCGGAGATGTTGATTTTTGATGGCCTGGGGTCCTTTTTATAGAGCTAGGAGGGCTGGATATTTTTTCTAAAGGCAATATGGGACTAATAGCCTTTGTAATCATCAAAATACAAAGAAATTTGGATAAAATTTGAATCAAAATAGCTCTGATATGACTCTGGTAAATTTGATAAAATCCAGCCATTCAACAGGAATCCAACGGTCCAAAAATCATCAAAATCGGATGCAGATAAGCTCAGATCGGGTCGGATTAAATTCTGGCCGTTGGATCGCGCTTGATCGAGGAAATCTGGCCGCAAATCATGCTTCGGGAGTCTTGATCACCGCCGGCAGCATTCTGGACCGTCGGATCATCGCCTGGATCGAGCGCTGCCGTCCGATGGTGATCCGCGTGATGTTTGTATCTGAATAAAATTCGGAAGCAACCACAGCCGTCCGATCCTGACCGCAAACAACCACATCCGTCCGATCGCGCAATAACTGTTCCCATGGACCGCGTGGACCGGCCGCACCGCACACCGCAACCAATCAGCGCCGCTGTTGTCGGATGAAAAGACTAAATTACCCTTGTGAGCCGCGATAAATTTCTGTAGACCCTTTAAGGGGTCTAGGTCCACCACGTGGCAATCTCTGATTCGCCGGAATTTGCTGAGCTGGCGGTCCACGCCTGGATCGTGGACCGGCTGATGGCTTCAACGGCTGAGTCGGCTTGATGGCTTGGCTTGGCTTGGTGGCTCGGCTTACGGAGCCGGCTGAGCCATTTTCTTTTTTATTTAATTTTTATTTATTTTATATCTTTAAAAATTCATATCTTTTCCATTTTAGCTCCGTTTTACTTGAAATTTATTTCGTTGTGATCAAAAAAATGAGCTCTTTCTATTGATAATAAAATTTTATTTTTTAATTTTTATTTTTTTATTATTTTTTAATTAATTTTTTAATTAATAAAAATATGAATTTTTTAAAAATTATATATAAATTGATTAATTAATTCTTAAAAATTAATATAAATTAATTAATAAATTAATACTTTTATTGATGAATTTATGATGCTTATCACACCCCCCAACTTAAGCTTTGCTCGTCCTCGAGTAAAGAAAGAATTTAGTTTTAAATACCTTTTAACTTTAGAGTTTCGAATTTTACCTAAGCAATTTTCAAAATGGCCATTGATATTCAGTAGAGCTTAAATGAGATATATCATTGGGGTATTAATACTTATCAATAGAAAAATTAAGTAAAGAACATTAAATTTTTTCAGAACTTTTTCTAAATTATTCCACTTTTATCTCTGATTTGTCTAAACTTTCATATAGGCAGGTGTATTGCTACTTCCATCCTTCATTTATTAATTTTTTTATTTTCACATTGCCCACTTTTTGATGCGAATATCATTGCTTACTTAGGCAACGGGACCCGGTTACTCGGTGGGAAACCAATTTTTTTTTTTTTTTTTTTTTTTTTTTTAACGTTGTACCACTATTGAGTGTCTTAACTCCTTAAGCTTTCTATTTGATCCATGTAGCGAGTCTTGGGCCAATGACTCCCAAACCAGTTGGCTTTAGGGCACTAGGTATAGAATACCCCTCGGGCTTACTAGCTCGAATCAAATAGGCTACGAGTTAAGACTAGCTTTACAACGAGCTTCTTTGCCCTTCCCACCTTTTGACGCGAAACTCAATGCTTGCTTAGGCAAAGAGGCCCGGTTACTCAGTGAGAAGTACTTGGAAACTATTTTATTAAAATAAATTTTTATATGAAGAAATGTATAGTTACCCTACACAAGCCTATAAAAAGTAGACTTTTCTTTGATGCTAGTAGAAATAATTAGAAATGCTCCAAGGAAAAAATTTTTTATGTTCTGGACTTAACTCTTTATTGAATTTTCTTAATACTTGATTCCTCAATATCTCATAGATTCTCTAATCTGTGCATCAATTTTCTTTTTTAAAATGCTTAGTTTAATTCGATTCTTAAGCATAATCAAGTATCTAAATACTAAATACTAACTTTTTCGAGGACTTAAAATTTTAAAAAAAATTTTTATTTTTCTCTCCCCCCAACTTAATCGACATTGTCCTCAATGGAGAAGAAAAAATAAAGGATGTAATATAAAAAAACATGGAAAGAATACACCTAACTCAGTATATATTATATATATATATATATATATATATATATATATATATTTTTGGTCCAGCACATGCCTTTGAAAATTTGAGCTCTCCCTCCAACTTATTCAAATTATCCTAAAAAATAAACTAAAAAGATAAATTAGATAAAAACTAAATATTGGGTTGCCTCCCAACAAGCGCTAAGTTTACCGTCTTCAGCCAGACACAATGTAGCTCACTATCCTGTGTCGAATATTGGATTGACAAATTCCAATGGTTTTGGATTGCCAATCTCAGAAAGTTGATTTTTAATCCCATTATTGATATATTCACTGTTAATTTTTGGGATATATTTTATGATTCCATTCTCAGACCCATGTTTATTAAGAATTTCTCCTATTTGTTCTTCTAAAATGCTCATGAATGGAGTTTTAGGAGTTAAGTTTGATTCAATGGGTGCTGGAATGGTGACTAAAGGCGGTTTTAATTCTGGAGGTAAATTAATGTGATCCTGCTTAAACAACTCCATTGACATTTCATTACATGCCTTTTGATTTTTATAAGAAGAACCAGCTTCTAGGGTTGAAGGGAATAGGACATTAGGTTTATAAGTCTCGGGTAAATCATCTATTCTCTTTTCCCTTATTTCTATCTCATTTAAACTGGAACTAGCATCAGTACTAATTCCTGGCTTGGGTTCTTCTATGTGGTTAGTCTCAGTACTAACCAGTTCCTCTAAATTTTTCATTTTGGCTAGCATCAGTACTAGCCTCTCTCACCTGGTCTTGGTATGGGTCCATAAGAATCCTATAGCTTTTAAGTTCAGGAATTACTTTGGTATTCTCAAATTGGAGATTCTTAGATGAAACATTAGATTGATAATTTAATCCAGGTGGTTGGTGGTCATTAGGTGGGTTGTTTGAAATTGGTAGGTTCGGTAGTTGATCTAGTTCTCTCCTCATGTTAGACTCAACTAATTATCCTATTTGAGCTTCTAGTCTGGCGATAGATTGCTGTTGAGTTAGAATTAATTGTTGAAGTTGGTTAAATCTATCATCAGCTAGATTGGTCTGTTGAGGAGGTGGGTATGAAGGCTGATTATAATATGATGGCTGGTTAAACTGACTAGGCTGACCATTATTATAGGCATAATTTTGATAATTTTGCTCAAGTGAAATTTGGGTCTGAGCCTGAGTCTGTTGGGATGTCCAAGAAAAATTAAAGTTACTCCAATCTGAATTATATGAATTTGAAAATGGGTCATTAATCAATTTGGAGTATCCTTGAGTAGCTTGAACTTGTTCTTGGATAAAATATGGAAACTGTGCAGTCATAGGATATTCACTTACATGATGGGTTGGACTAGCATAGATTGAATAACTCTCCTGATAATTAGAAGATTGTTGACCTAGGGTTAGGAGTTGATCTATTTTCTGATCAAGAAGGTCAACTTTATCTAATTTTTGGACTATTAGATTTATATTAGCCATTTGATTATTATGTTTAATGTGAATCAACCATTCAATTAAGTTCAACTAAATCAGAAAAAGCGATTTCCTACCATGCATGTATTAGTGTAACCCTAATGTATGGTTTAAAAATTTTTAGAATATTTTTTTATTTTTATTATTATTATTATTTTATTATATTAAAAATTAATTTTTTTTAATTATTTTTATTTATTAATTTTAATTTAATTTAATTTAATTTAATTATTAATTTTTAGTTAGTTTAATTTTTATTTTATTTTATTTTTATTTTTAGGAGAAAGGAGAAGAAAGAAAAGAAGAGTTCTAAAGAAGAGGTCCTAAGGAGTCCTAGAACTAAGAAGAAAGAGAAGAATTAGGTTTAATTAGATTTAATGTTGGTTAGCAATCAAGTTGGTCAATCAATCCTGACTAAGGGTTATCCTAGATCTAGACAGCTCCTAACTGCCAAGGTCACCTTCAAGCCCTCCAAGTGTAGGATTAGCCAATCAACTAGCCAGGTAAGTGTAAGGTCGGTGGGAGTCCCCCCGTTGCTTGCCTTAGACACCAATTATGCTTGGCCAGGTAAGCGAACGGAACCAATTAGAAACCACCTTCCTTCGGGCCCAATCGTCCCTGAACCACTTTCCTAGACACCAGTCAAATTGACTTATCCTAACCCGGTTCAACTCTTAGGATTCCTTATCCTATTGAGCTCGAGTTCCTAGGGTTGATGTCTAATTGATTTTAAAATTAAAGGCTTAGGTCAATGCAGGATGCTGGTTGGTTGTTTGTGGGCTAAGGAAGGGTGATCAAATCCCCACCTTATCTTGTTTAATTGGGTTGTGCCCTTAATTTGATTTAATATGAATATGCACGAAAAAAAAAAATTCAATCAAAGGGTTTTATGCAATTTAAACTAGATGCATGCAACTAATTGAATTCTGAAAGGCTTACCTTGCCTCCAGCAATCACCAAAAAAAATAAAAATAAAAATAAAAATAAAACTAATATGATGCATGCTCTAAACAGTTAGGATTTCTAATCTTATCATGAGGCTTTTAATTAGGTTTAAATGAATATTTTTTTAAATTAATTTAAAAATAAAATAAATAAATAAATAAATAAAAAGAAAAGAGGACTAGGGTTAGGATTGATCTCACCAGGCAAAACTTCTGATTCTTTTTGTTCTTTTTTTCTTTTTCTACAAAATAAATAAAAAAAATTAGCAAGAAAATAAAAAAATTTATTTATAATTTATTTATAAAGAAAAATCAAAGAAGATCAAAAAAAATTTAATATCCGTGCCTTCCCCGGCAACGGCGCCAAAAACTTGATAGGAACGCGATGTTGTCGTTAAGACACCGTGTTTATCAGTTTAATCCGACTTCTTAAAATCATTAAAAATGCGTAGATAGCAGTGAGTCGGGTCGAATCCACAGGGAAGGTAGTATTTTTAGATTTGAAATCTTTGATTTTATAAAAGAAAAAAGAAAAGAGAAGAGTTTTGGGATCAAAAGTGAAGTCGGAAAATAAAAAATAAAAATTAAAAGGTGCAGAAATTTAAACTTGGTACTAAGATCTACTAGTTAGATCTTAGCATCTACTTGCAATAAAAAAAAATAATAATTAAAGTGCAGAAATTAAATTATAATAAAAATTAAAAAGTAAGAAATTAAAATGCAAAAATAAAATTTTTATTAATTAAAATTTTCAAGAATTTAAATACATAAAATTTAAAAAAAAAAAATAAAATAAAATAGCCTGATCTCTGATCTTGGATCGGCATTGGCAGAAAGATGGTGTAGAAGCTCGGCTCTTCTTCTCGGCACCCGTTGCTTCGAAGCAGCCTTTAACCCATAGCCTGGCTTCGCCCTGTATACCAAAGCTTCACCTTGATCGGAGATGTTCAATTTTTGATGGCCTGGGGTCCTTTTTATAGAGCTAGGAGGGCTGGATATTTTTTCTAAAGGCAATATGGGACTAATAGCCTTTGTAATCGTAAAAATACAAAGAAATTTGGATAAAATTTGAATCAAAATAGCTCTGATATGACTCTGCTAAATCTGATAAAATCCAGCCGTTCAACAGGAATCCAACGGTCCAAAAATCATCAAAATCGGATGCAGATAAGCTCAGATCGGGTCGGATTAAATTCTGGCCGTTGGATCGCGCTTGATCGAGGAAATCTGGCCGCAAATCGCGCTTCGGGAGTCTTGATCACCGCCGGCAGCATTCTGGACCGTCGGATCATCGCCTGGATCGAGCGCTGCCGTCCGATGGTGATCCGCGTGATGTTTGTATCTGAATAAAATTCGGAAGCAACCACAGCCGTCCGATCCTGACCGCAAACAACCACATCCGTCCGATCGCGCAATAACTGTTCCCATGGACCGCGTGGACCGGCCGCACCGCACACCGCAACCAATCAGCGCCGCTGTTGTCGGACGAAAAGACTGAATTACCCTTGTGAGCCGCGATAAATTTCTGTAGACCCTTAAGGGGTCTAGGTCCACCACGTGGCAATCTCTGATTCGCCGGAATTTGCTGAGCTGGCGGTCCACGCCTGGATCGTGGACCGGCTGATGGCTTCAACGGCTGAGTCGGCTTGATGGCTTCGGCTTGGCTTGGTGGCTCGGCTTGCGGAGCCGGCTGAGCCATTTTTTTTTTTTATTTAATTTTTATTTATTTTATATTTTTAAAAATTTATATCTTTTTCATTTTAGCTCCATTTTACTTGAAATTTATTTCGTTATGATCAGAAAAATGAGCTCTTTCTATTGATAATAAAATTTTATTTTTTAATTTTTATTAATTTTTATTAATTTTTAATTAATTTTTTAATTAATAAAAATATGAATTTTTCAAAAATTATATATAAATTGATTATTAATTATTAAAAATTAATATAAATTAATTGATAAATTAATACTTTTATTGGTGAATTTATGATGTTTATCAGTGATGCAGAGTATGCTAGTCCTATGGTGCACCTTCTATTCTTTAGCGATGGCTCCAGTGCTACATTAGGACTGCACCATTGGTGGAGGGTGCCACTCCCAGCTTGCTTATGAACTATGCCACCACACAGCCTACATGGCAGCATCATATGCCACGATGTACTCTACATCACTAATAAAATAGACTATAATATCCTACTTGAAATCTTTTCAATAGATTGCTCCTTCAATATAAGATAAATTCATGACCCGACACTCTCCTGCTGTCATCTTTATCTGACTAAAAATTGAAACAAAAAATTCCACATGTTTTATGTCAGTTTCTCCATATATGAATCACTGGATCTTAGTATTTCTCAAATACTTAAGGATTATCCCTATAAAGTGGTTCTCATTCAGATCAGATTAGTATCTCCTCACTACCTTTAGTGAGTATACTATGTCTGATCTTGTTCATGAAGAAATAAGATGATAGCTAAACCTTTATTTCTTGTAATGCTAAAATGTCATTCCTAATTAAGAGGATGTCATCCATAGATAATACAAGAAATAATACTACATAACCATTTGTCCATTTATAGATGCAGGGTCCTTCTTCGTTCATAATGAAGACATCCATTCAAAATGCATGTTCTACCAAATAGGCTTTATAGGTCTATATCTTCCCATCTACACCACTCTGATCCTTTTAAAAATTTATTTGTACCCAATGGATTTTATCCCTTCAAGTGGATCAGCTAGTGTCCATGCACTATTGATCTCCATAGACTCTAATTTGGATTTCATGACTCCAAGCCACTTCTCAGAGTTAGACCTCTACATGGCATCTATATAGGTGATCGGATCCTCATTATTCTCATCGAGCTCAACAGGATCACCATCCTAGACCTAGAAATCAAAATATCTATCTAGATGATATGGTACTCTATCAGATCTCCTTAAAGATGCCACTTTAATGGGCTCTGAATTTGATCTAATCAAATCCAATTTTATAGGTTTATTAGATTGTGTCAGTTCTTTCTACCAGTCGAACTTTCTTAAATTCAACTTTTCATACATCAGTTCCTTCTCTAAGGAACTTCTTTTCCAAAAAAAATGCTCTATTGCTGATGGACAACTTTTGTTCTTCAGCATCATAGAACTAACAACCTCTAGTTTTCCTAGGGTACCCTATAAATATACACCTATGGAATCAAGATCCAAGTTTATCTGTGTGCAAATATTTGACATAAACTTGACACCCCAAGCCTGAAGGTGAGAGAGTCAAGGTTTATGCTTGATCTATATCCCATATGGAGTCAATGCGATAGATTAACTTAGAATAATTTTTAGACTAAAATAAGTAGTCACAAGAGCATAACCCTGAAGTAGGCATACTAGTAAACCCCATCATGGATCAAATCATGTCTAACATGTTCAATTTCTCCTTTTCAATACACTATGTTCCAAAAGGAGTCTACCAAGAGAGAATTCCTTTCTCTCTTAGATATGTCAAAAATTTACTAAATAAGTATTCTCTTCCTCGATTCGATCGAAGAGTACTAATACCTTTTCTAGTTTGTTTTCCTATTTTATTACAGAATCATTTGAATATTTCAAATGATTTAGGCTAGACGCATCCATGCCTAGATTGGTCGTCTGCAATTGTAATGAAATGTTGATATTCTTGACATAATCTAACTTGGATGTTCATTAAATATATACATTACACTTAACGGGCTATGACAATATTAAATATCATTTGTTTATTGTCTATGCATTATTGTAATATCATTCATAATGATGTCATGATAATCTTCTTTTATTAATAAATGATGATCATCTTTGGCCGAAAGGCCATCAAAGATCACATTCATTATAAACAATGGACTATAGTGACAGTCACTTAAAATAACAACATTTATATTGAAAATTAACTTATTGATTCCTAAAGCTAAGATTAGAATAGGACTTCCATCCCTAATGTTTAGAAATCTCTCACCATTTTTAAATTTTTTATTTATCTGAAGTTCTTATAATGAATTGCATAAGACTACTGGTATCTAATACCGAGATAGTAGAATCACCAATAGAGAAATTTTCAGGTGTTATCATATAACATCCTTGATGAGCAACTCTTTACTCCTTTCTCTTATTCAGCCTGTGAGGGTCAAGAGAAGCAAGATATTCAGGATAATACTTCTTCCTATGACCCTGCTTCCTATAGTAGAAGCACTCTACCTGATTCCGATTAACCTTGAATATTTTGTTTTCACTAGACTTAGAAGTTCCAGCATGAACCCCTTCATGCTGCTAAACCAAATTCAACTTTTGATACTAGTTATCAGTTGGGTCCCATAAGTCAATCATTATCTAACAGTGAATGAAGCAATTTGGATTTAGCCTTAATCTGAATAAAGAGAACATATGACCTAATGTATATGAATTATTTTAAGCCTAGAGACTTGGACTTTAGTCTAAAGGTTCTTCCACTATTTTATTCAAATTTGTTGCCCAGCTATGCAATCCAAGAGGGGGGGTGAATTGGGTTTTTAAAATTTTAATGCTAATTTAAAGTTGTCAAGATTAAATGATGATATGCAAGTAGTGTGTGTGAAGCAATTTAGGTTAGATAAATATATAACAGATTAGAAAGTAAGAATTTAATTAACTAAGAAAAGAAAGACAGCAAGCACAGCACAAACAATAAAGATTTATAGTGGTTTGGTACTTTTCTTGCACCTACATCTACTCCCTAAGCTCCTACTTAGAAATTCAAAACCACTAAACATATTCAACCAGAATACAACGTCGGTACCTTCGACCCTAGCTATCCTAAGCTATCACACTTATTTCTCGGATACAAGCTGTAGGGTTTGGTGTACAGAATGGAAGCATGGATTTCAAAGCAAAATTATGAAATCACAAAATCAAACCCAAACCCTAGGACCATCTTATTAGAATTTAAATTATAAAATATGCATTTATAACATATAAGAGAGTATTGGTACATATCTCAATCGCTAAATCCTAATTTGACTCTGATTATCGGCAGCAGTCCGTCAAGGTTTCCACTAGGTGCCCACGTGTTCACCCTCCAATGTTGATCCACATGAAAATTTGATCAAGATACCATCACGTCTAATTAATTTAATTAAAATTTTTATGATAAGAATTTTAATTATTTGGGCAGAACCTTCCTTAGCCTTTAATGTTATCCTCCTAGCCTTTTTCCTTACCTTCCTTTCTTTTCCCTTGTCTTCTTAATTTTTCTTCCTAATCTCTTTATTTTAAGGAAGACTTCTTGTCCTTATTAGGATCTTGTCTAGACAAGAGAAGGAAAGAAAGAAAATTGGACAATAAGGAACTCTTGTAAGAAAGGAGGAATTTCTGTTGCTTTGGACTCTCGGTGTGCACCCCTATTTATAATGTACGTAGGGGTGCCATCTCAACATCTCACACCCTTCCCACATCAATATCTCATGCTCCATCATCATATCTCATGCCCATCTAAATTTTGCACCATTTAAAATTACGTAGACTTAGTCCAAGAGGTGCCTTAAAGCAGAAGGACTCTTCGGACTAATTCTACGTAAGTTTTATGAAAAGTCACAATAATTCATTCAAGTGGTGCCATTAATCTCCACCATTTGAGCAGAGATGTAGGCCATCTAATGGCCTAAAAATGGGATGCCGTTCATGAGGGGAGGCATGGAGATAAGAGTGGAAAAGTCAAAGCCCCATGGGTTTTGACTTGGTCCAAGGGGCGCCAAGGTAGAGTGGGCGGCAAGGAGTCCTCCTTATCCCATTTTTTAGATAGATTACGAAGAAGTTTAAGAAGCAGAATGACTCTCCTCTATGCCTCCTCATAATCTAAAAATTACGTAACATTATTTACATAAAACAGAAGATGGAAAAGTAAAAGGAAGTTGGCGCCAACCATCTATGCACCAAGAAGTCCCTAGTGCATGAAACACCTTCCCACGCATAAGAGAGAGAGTCTCTAACATGTTGGACTCAGGTAAGTGGTGCCTAAAATCAGGTTAATAAACCTAGGCTTCACTTGATTCAAGACCAAATCTGATTTAGCTTAAATTAGATCAAAATTAGCCTAAATCAGAATTCGATTTGAATCCGATTCGAATCTAGGTGCTAGGGTTTGCAACATGTGCTAGCATGTTCAACTTACAAACATGATCTAATCCAATTAGATCCTTGATCAATTTTCTTTGTGTGTGACCCATTGGGCTCCACATTTAGCCAGCAGTGGGTCCGAATGCGATTTGATCTAATATGGTTAAAACTCAACCAAAATGATTTAGGTCAAAACAAGCTAACTCGATTTGATCAATTAGAATACTTTCTAATTAATGATCAAATTAAACTCTTTAATTTGATTGAACTCATAAGAGAAGATTCATATCTAGCAATGTATTATGTCTATCCAAAAGATATGAAATTTTGATGGAAATACCAAAAATATCTTTCAGTGAAAAGTTATGATGCAACAGGATCCTTCGATCATCCTACATCCCGAATATGGCTCTGGGTATGAAAATATGTCAAACCCAATATCATATTCATATTTGTTTCAATTTATGATGATGATTTGATTAATGAAATATTAGAAATCATTTCTAAATTTCATCATGCTTTGATCAAAGACTTCTTGAATCATCATTTGATTGAAGTAGATAGGATATGATCTCCTCTTACCAGGAGTGACCGATTCCATATTGACCTACTCACAACCTACATATATAATCCACCATATTCAGATCATCCCATACATAATTGAGTCATGAATGAGTATGAACTAAAATATGGATTCATATATATAAGGTTCTATGGTAGTCTCAGGTCAAATGACTACATGCACAACTCTCACTATGAGAATCATCTATTGACATATAGATAAGACTCCATTAGATGTTCTCGACTTGGATTAATTCAGTGAACTCATTCTCTAATGAGCACCCATATCTTTGTATTAGTGTCACACATAAGTGATTATGAGACCAATCATCCTCTCCATCGAGCATACAAAGGATGTGCCAATCTTACCAAAAACATTGATCCCCAACTCAATGTTCCATCGACTAGGAATATTTAAATTAGAAATTTAAGATTTTAGATCTCACTAGTATGATTTTATCATAATCCTAAAATTATAGCCCTAATTTATGGGGTTCATCATAATCTTAAATAAAGATGCAGCATATGATGAAATAAATGCCTTTATTTATTTGAAAAATGTCATTACATGAGTTTGGAAGATAAAGAATAGTCCATCAAAATATAAATTTTGATTAGCTTGAGGGCATGTTCCTTTCAATCTCCCACTTGCACTAAAGCCAATTACCCTTATATTTTAATCCCATATATTCAAGGTGGCGATCAAATTGCTGCTATGGTAAAGCCTTAGTGAATGGATCTGCTATGTTATTTTTTATATCTACTCATTCATTGATAACTCTTGTCTTTCAATAATTTCACGAACGAGATGAAAGCATCTCAGAATGTGCTTGGATTTATGATGAAACCTTGGTTCCCTTGCTTGAGCAACTGCTCCAGTATTATCACAGTAAAGTGGTATTGGATTCTCAATTTCAAGAATAATATCCAATTCAGTGATGAACTTCTTCATCCAGATAGCTTTCTTGGCGGCTTTACTTGTAGCTATGTATTTTACCTCAGTAGTTGAGTCAGCTACAGTTGGCTGCTTTGTACTCTTCCAACTCACTGCTCCACCATTCAGAGTAAAGACATATCCTAAAATGGATTTTCTATCATCTGGATCTGATTGAAAACTAGAGTCAGAATATGCTTCTAGTTTAAGATCAAATCCTCCATATATAAGAAAAATATCCTTAGTCTTTTTTAAGTACTTAAGAATATTCTTCACAGCTTTCTAATGATCCTCTCCTGGATCAGCCTGAAATCTACTTGTAATGCTTAAGGCATAAGCAACATCAAGCCTGGAACATAATATGGCATACATAATTGATCCTACAGCCAAAGCATAAGGAATAGAACTCATTCTATTTCTCTCTTCAGAGATGTATGCCTTGACTTATGGATAAGTAACCTATTTTACTCCCATCCATACTGAACCTTTTCAGTATTAAGTCAATGTACCTAGACTAGAATAAGGCTAACATCCTCTTAGATCTATTTCTATAGATCTTTATTCCAAGTATATAGGATGCTTCTCCCAAGTCTTTCATGAAAAATTTATTTGATAGCCATAATTTGACTAATTGCAACATTGGGATATCATTCCCAATGAGGAGTATGTCATCTACATATAGACCAAGAAAACTATGGCACTCCCACTAGTCTTCTTATAAACATAAGGTTCATCCACATTTTTTATGAAGCCAAACTCTTTGATTGTAACATCAAAGCAAATGTTCCAACTCCTTGATGCTTGTTTTAATCCATATATGGATCTTTTAAGCTTGCACACCTAATTTGATTTCTCATTTGAGATAAATCCCTCTGGCTGTGACATGTAGACCTCCTCCTCTAGGAAATCATTAAGGAAGGTAGTCTTCACATCCATTTACCTTATTTCATAATCGTGGTATGCTACTATGGCAAGTCTAATCCGAATAGATTTGAGCATGGCAATAGGTGAAAATATTTCATTATAATCAATCCCCTATTTTTGCCTGAAATCCTTAGCCATTAATCTAGCTTTATAGATTTCAACTTGACCATCTGCTCCAATCTTTTTCTTAAAGACCCATTTGCATCCAATAGGATTTACACCATCTGATGCATCCACCAAAGTCCATACTTTGTTGGTATACATTGAGTCCATTTTGGATTGCATGGCAGCAAGCCATTTGTCTGAGTCCCTACTCATCACTGCTTTCGTATAGGTTAGAGGTTCATCATTCTCAATGACTTGGGCTTCATTATTCTAAATAATGAATTCATACCTCATAGGTGCATGTCGCACTCTATCAGACCTACAGATAGGAGTTATGTATTCTACTTGTTCCATATTTATGTGTTTATTTGATTGAGAAATATCTATTTGTTCTTCTTGAACTTCATTAAGTTCAATATTTCTCCCATTGCCTCTTTCTAGGATAAACTCTTTCTCCATGAAAGTGGCATGCCTACTTACAAACTTCTTTTGTTAAGTAGGATGGTAGAATAGATATCCCATACTATCTCTAGGATATTCGATAAATAGACATCTGTCTGATCTAGCATCTAGCTTATGTCCAAAATTTTTTTTGACATATATAGGACAACCCCATATCTTAAGATACTTAAGATTAGGTTTCTTACCTCTCCATATCTCATATGGATTACTAGATACAGACTTAGAAGGTACTCTATTTAAAATATACACTACGATCTCTAGGACATGACCCTAGAAGAAAATAGGTAATTCTATGAAGCACATCATGGACTATACCATATTTAATAAGGTACAATTTCTTCTTTCAGCTATACCATTTAATTATGGCATATAAGGAGGGATCCATTCAGAGAGAATGCCATTTACTTTAAGATAGTCTAGAAATTCATTGGATAAGTATTCTCCTTCCCGATTAGATCGAAGGATTTTTATACTCTTTCTAGTTTGTTTCTTGACCATATTTTGATACTCTTTAAATTTATCAAAGGCTTCAAATTTGTGTTTCATAAGATATACATATCCAAATCTTGATAAATCATCAGTGAATGTTATAAAATAAAAGTATCCTCCTCTGGCTTGAGTTGTCATAGGACCACATATATCCGAATGTACAAGTCCTAATAACTCATTTATCCTTTCTCCATGTCCACTAAATGGAGTCTTGGTCATTTTGCCCATGATATATGATTCACAAGTTCCTAATGATTCATAATCATAAGGTTCAAAGAACTTTTCTTTGTATAACTTATTGATCCTGGTCTCACTAATATGATCAAGTCGACAATGCCAAAGCAAAGTATTATTAATGTCTTCTCTCTTACATTTTCTATCAACATGAAAAATATTATCATCCTAAAATAAAGTTAACAAACCATTGTTAAAAATGCCAGAATAAATAATTTCATTATAATATTTAATCAAGCAACCATTGCTTGTTATATCAAGACTATAATCTTGTTTTAATAACAAGGATATAGATACAATATTTCTAATGATCTTAGGCATATAATAATAATTTATCAGCTCTAAGATCTTTCTAGAAGGTAACTTTAATATATTTGTCCCTACAACATCCGCTTGGATGGACTCTCCTCCATCATCGTAGAACTCGAAGTCACCTTTATTCAAACTCTTAATATTCTGTAGCCCTATAATGATTTGCAAATATAAAAAATGCAGTCGGTATCCAATACCCAAGAGTTTGAAATGAAAAAATTTAATGATAAAATTATATGTATCTCATACATATCTTTTGGTGCAACACTTGCCCCGATCTTCATAGTTGCAAGGTAAGCCTTGCAATTCCTCTTTCAATGACCGACTTTGCCATAGTGAAAATAGATCGTTTAACTGGAAGCCTTCTTCTTCTTCCTCTTATTTATGCCATCTTTAGGGTTCTGCCTCCTTTTTGAACCCTTTTTACCTGTCCTCTTCTTGGAGATCCTATCTACAAGAAGAAGAGGAGCCTTATTCTTCTTGATATGGCTCTCTGCTATTTTTAACATATTTAACAGCTTCGACAGAAAAGTATTCAGTTTGTTCATATGATGTTCACAACAAATTGAGAAAATAATTCTAGAAGTGATTGTAGGATCAGATCCTGACTTAACTTTCCATACGTAACAAAACCTAATTGATTTAATCGAGTGATTAGGTCAATTACCATTAGAATATGGTTTTATATGAATGTTCCTTCTGCCATCCTTACATAAAATAACTGCATAGATATCTCATATCTAGTAGTCCTATTTTGCTCTCCATAAAGCTTTTTTAAATTGAGCAATATGGATTGAGTATCCATGTCATCATACTGTCTCTATAACTCGTTACTCATGGAGGCTAGTATGATGTATTTGACAGTAAGAGAATCATTTTGGCACTTTTTATAAGCAACTTTTTCTTCATTTATGGCATCTTCCCCTAATTTCTTAGGATCAAGGGATTCGAGGATATAGGAAAGATTCTCCTGATTGAGTATTACTTAAAGGTTTCTCAGTCAATCCACATAATTGGGTCCAGTCAATTTATTTGAATCCAAAATTGAATGCAGTGAAAGTGAAGAAGCCATTTAATCTACATAATAAAGAATATTACATAAGCAAATAACTCATGATGACAAACATAATTAAATTAGGACTTTAATTTAATTGTGTCTTCCACTATTTTATCGAAAATCATACCCCTCTAATATGATAGTCGAAAAATCCTAATTGGTTTCTTTAGTGGGATTGAAATCCAAATTCCTTATAAAAGATCTTGTGTTAGCACAACAAACCTTTTATAAGTTCAAAGGTAGGAAACTCTTTCTAATTACATCTCATGCAATTCTCATTATAACCCTGACCTCTAAAACATTAATAGCCTTACGTTAGCACAACAAACTATAACATTTTAGTTATGTAAGACCCTTTATTTCTATATAGTTAAAATGGAATATAACTGCTCTTATGGTTGCACAACAAAACAGTATGCCCAAAATACTGTAAGCATCTCAATGCACCAGATTAATATTACATCAGTCTCCATAATAGATCTTGTGGTTATACAACAAACCTAATATGATTTATGACATAATAATGACCTAGCATGAAGGAAGGCCTTAATGTAGTGAATATAACTCTAAGCATTCCAATCTAAAATTAAATTAATCTAATCAGCTAGGTAAGTAGGAGAGAGGTGGGAGTCCCTTCGTTGCTTTTCTTAGATACTAATAAATTGGTTAGGTTAGACAACGGAACCAATTAGAAACTACATTCTCTTTACCAATCATGAACCATTTTTCTAGACACCTATTAATCAATTAGACATCCAGACTGGTTCTGCTATCGATTAATTGCACTACAACTTAATATAATTTTTTATAGAGGGATTTATATGGTCTCTTGCACATTCTAATTTAAAATCATACTGAACGCATGAATATATATCAATCATAATATATTACAAACATAATAGCATGTATAATCATTCTAAGACAACCATCATGATATAGTGAACTTATGCTACTATGTCAGGGCAACCTTTATAGAATGATTTATACATCATAATCTAATTATGATAAAAACAAATATAATCTCATCATATAAATAACATGCTAAACAAATTAAATATGATCATATCATATTTATAATTATGCTATTATTATATAAACATAGCAAAATATGATTTAACCTAATAAGGCTTGCTCTGATACCAATGTAGGGTTTGGTGTATAGGGTAAAAGCATGGATTTCAAAGCAAATTATGAAATCATAAAACCAAATCCAAATTTTAGGATGATCTTATTAGAATTTAAATCATATAATATGAATTTATAACGTATAAGAGAGTACTGGTACATACCTCAATCGCTAAATTCTAATTTAACTCAGATTGCCGACAGTAGTCTATCAGAGTTTTCACCAAGTGTCCACGTGTTCACCCTTCAATATTGATCCACACAGAAACTTGATCAAGATACCAGCACCTCTGATTGATTTAATTAAAATTCTGATGATAAGAATTTTAATTATTTGGGTAGAACCTTCCTTAGCCATGTCACCCTCCTAGCCTTTTTCCTTGCCTCCCTTTCTTTTCCCTTATCATCTTAATTTTTCTTCCTAATCTTTTTGTCTTAAGGAAGACGTCTTGTTCTTATTAGGACCTTGTCTAGACAAAAGAAGAAAAAAAAGAAAATTGGATAATAAGAAACTCTTGTAAGAAAGGAGGAATTTTTGATGCTTTGAACTCTTGGTGCGCACCCCTATTTATAATGTACATAGAGGTGCCATCTTAATTTCTCGCTCCCTTCCCACATCAACATCTCATGCCCCATCATCATATCTCATGCCCATCTAAATTTTGCATCATTTAAAATTATATAGACTTAATCAAAGAAGTGCCTTAAAGCATAAGGACTCTTCGGACTAATTCTACGTAAGTTTTATGAAGAGTCGCAATAATTCATTCAAGTGGTGCCATTAATCTCCACCATTTGATCAAAGATGTAGGCCATCCAATGGCCTAAAAATGGGATGCCATTCATGAGGGGAGGCGTAGAGATAAGAGTGGAAAAGTCAAAGCCCCATGGGTTTTGACTTGGTCCAAGGGGCGCCAAGGTAGAGTGGGTGACAAGGAGTCCTCCTTATCCCATTTTTTAGATAGATTATGAAGAAGTTTAAGAAGCAGAATGACTCTCCTCTATGCCTCCTCATAATCTAAAAATTACATAACATCATTTACGTAAAATAAAAGATGGAAAAGTAAAAGGAAGTTGGCGCCAACCATCTACGCACCAAGAAGTCCCTAGTGCATGAAACACCTTCCCACACACAAGAGAGAGAGTCCCTGGCATGTTCGACTCAGTTAAGTGGTGCCAAAAATTAGGTTAATAAACCTAGGCTTCACTCGATTCAAGACCAAATTTGATTTGGCTTAAATCAGATCAAAATTAGCCCAAATCAGAATTCAATTTGAATCTGATTCGAATCTAGGTGCTAGGGTTTGCAACATGTGCTAGCATGTTCAACTTGCAAACATGGTCTAATCCAATTAGACCCTTGATCAATTTTCTTTGTGTGTGATCCATTGGGTTCCACATTTAGCCAGCAGTGGGTTCGAATGCAATTTGACCTAATCTGATTAAAACTCAACCAAAATAATTTAGGTCAAAACTAGCTAATCCGATTTGATCAATTAGAATACTTTCTAATTAACGATCAAATTAAACTCTTTAATTCGATTGAACTCACAAGAGAAAATTGACGTCTAGCAATGTATCATGTCTATCCGAAAGATATGAAATTTTGATGAAAATATCAAAAATATCTTTCAGTGAAAAGTTACCATGCAACAAGATCCTTCAATCATCCTGCATCCCGAATATGACTTTGGGTATGAAAATATGTCAAACCCAATATCATATTCATATTTCTCTCAATCTTATGATGATGATTCGATTAATGAAATATTAGAAATCATTTCTAATATTCATCATGCTTTGATCAAAGACTTCTTGAATCATCATTTGATTGAAGTAGATAGGATGCGATCTCCTCTTACCAGGAGTGATCGATTCCATGTTGACCTACTCACAACCTACATATATAATCCACCATATCTAGATCATCCTATACATGACTAAGTTATGAATGAGTATGAACCAAAATATGGATTCATATATATAAGGTTCTATGGTAGTCTTAGGTCAAAGGACTACATGCATAACTCCCACTATGAGAACCATCTATTAACATGTAGATAAGACTCCATTAGATGTTCTCGACTTGGATCAATTCAATGAACTCATTCTCTAATAAGCACCCACATTCTTGTATTAATATCGCATACAAGTGATTGTGAAATCAATCACCCTCTCCATTGAGCATACAAAGGATGTGCCAATCTTATCGGAAACATTGATCCCCAACTCAATATTTCATTGACTAGGAATATTTAAATTAGGATTTTAGATCTCACTAGTATGATTTCATCATAATCCTAAAACCATAGCCCTAATTTATGGGGTTCATCATAATCTTTAATAAAAATGTAGCATATGATGAAATAAATTTCTTTATTTATTTAAAAAATATCATGACATGAGTTTGGAAGACAAAGAATAGCCCATCAAAATATAAATTTTGATTGGCTTGAGGGCAAATTTCTTTCACAAGCCAATCCTACACACTCTGATTTATGGCTCGGATCAATCTTTCTCAAGTTTTGGAACTTTCAAAACTTAAATTGAAATAATAAAGCAGAGTATAAGAGTTAATGATAATAAAAAATAAATTTAGCTCCCTTAATGAGCATATAAAATCTTAAAAATACTTTTCACAATAATGAAGAAGCTTTTCTAATTTTTCTCAAGGTTGTTGGAGACTTGAATAAGCTCTTGAGAGATTGGTGAACTTGAAATGAAAGCTTCTTTGCTTGAAGATGGCTTTTGCTTAGGGCTGAATTGAATAATGAAATCTCTTATGTTTTTTTCTTTTTTATACCCTTTTAAATCTTCAATGCATAGAGGAGAGAATTTTGGGCAAGATTTGTAGCCGTTGGAGATCTTAAAGAAAGTATTAAAAGCTGCCAAAATGGGATAAAACTAGTCGTTATAAAATATTTTCGTTACAGGGGTCGACTCATAGGTCGACCTCTATCACAGGAGTCGATCTCAAGGTCGACCTCTGAGACAGAATCTAGAAAAATAGTTGTTCTATATTTTTGACCTTTGAAATAGTAGAGGTCGACCCTTGGCACAGAAACAGCATGCCAAACAGCCCATTTCAGTAAGGATCGACCTCTAGGTCGACTCTTTTGCTTCAAACTTGATTTTCTTCCAAAATATGAATCCAAAAATCATAGGACTGCCTCCAAAGTGTTAGAAATCTTTCATACTTACTCTTGAGGCTCTCAAATCAAAACTTGATGAAATTATGATTTTGCCCCTGAAATATAAAAAGTCTTTTTCAAGCCAAATTTATTAGTAATCCTCTCAAATGCTTTATAATCATCAAAATCAATTCTTGGAGTAACAATCTCTCTCTTTTTGATGATGATAAATTATTTGAGCATAAGCAAAAATAAAGCATGTAGAAGCCTACATCACTTACTAAAATATCATATTCAGTTATTTGATAAATATTGTATAAAGAGCAGTTTGAAGATTACTTATGATTAGACATTCAAATTATTTGCAAAAGAGTTTGACTTAATTATTTTTTTTATCAATTTTACTTCAATTTTGCTTTTAGCCCAATTTTATTTACTCTACTCTCCCTTTTTGATATTATCAAGTAAGATCTTAAGGAATTTTAAAAGTCAAAAAGAAAAAGCATCCTCCTTAAATTATTTCATATGTTTTCCTATTAGAATAAGAGTTTATAACAAAATTTTCAATTAGCTTATATACAACACAGTGTTTACAGCATATCATGATAGAATTTTAGCTAATTCATGGAGGTTATATTTCACATTATTCAAATGACATCATCATATTTATATACACATATTTACATTCAAATAATATCATTTCACACACAATAAATTATAATATCAAGTCATCAAAATATATAAGTGCTAAAGGTATCAAAAGCATTCATGAGAGTTAGGCCATCAAAACATACAAAATACATGGATACAACTATCCATGACCCAAGCAGCCAATAGTACCAATGCCATAAGTTAGATCCAAAAAAAAAAATATAACCAACCATGACTTGATCAACAACTCATTGAAACAACTAAGTGATATTAGATCATAACCTAATATAAAGATGAGTAAACTAAATCTAGTAGAGATTACGGCTGGAAGCATCTGAATAAGATGAGGAATTAGAGATATGATGGAGTGTGTCAAATGATAGATATATCAAATTCAAAAAATTAAATCAAAAATTTAGAAAATTAAATCAAATCAAATGAATCAGCTCTCCCTTAAAAGCTTATCATTTGAAATTTCTTTCTTTACAAAAAATTAGCTTAAACTCAAATATCAAAGGCTCTCCCCCTTTTTGAATAAATATGATTCTTTAAATAGATTTTCAAGTATATACTTTTAAGCTTTAAGAGGATCAGAACTTTACATAGATTTGGATAGTGGAATCAAGCACAACATTTAATTCATTATTCATTCTTTTCTTTTCTTAAATAAATTTTAGTTAATTATGCTCGAAAATTATATATATCAGAAATATATTGAGCAAAACAAAGATAGTATCAGAGCAAAAATGATTTTACAAAGATTTCTAAAAGCATATTAAAAATTTTATATTATATTCATATTTTTAATAAATTTTAAAATTAGAAGTATGTATCAAAATTAATTTATTTGGAGTGAGAATATATTTTAAATTAGTTTTAACTCCAATTAGTTATCAAAAATGATTTGGCAATCAAATCAATTAAATTTAAACTGAATAATCACATGAAGGCTTAAGTTAAAAAATATAAAATAATCAAAGTTTATTATCCTTAACTCAAATTAATTAGAATATTCAGTCAACGCTAACTAGATAATATTTAATAAATAAATATCTTTTTTCTTATTTTTTAAGAGTAAATACTAGAAAATTCATCACATAATATTTTCTCCTCTTCTTTTTCATAATTATTATTGGATAAATTTACCTTTTAACTTTTCTTTCCTATTTTGAAAGAATACAACAAATTTAGAATGAATGTCTGTTTTCTTTTTCTAAGTTCTATTTATGAATAATATGGATTAAAAATACATCTCTTTCTTTTTGAATAAAATAAATGTATTAAATAAAATTATTTTGAACTTCAAAGATTCAAGAGAGATAGAATATTTCAAAGATTAAAGATTTTAAATAGATCATTCAAAGCAAATTATAAGATATATTCAATTTTTTAGGGATCATCTTTTCTTTTCTTTTATTATTATTATATATATATTAAGATCAATAAAATACAAGACAAATATTAAGCTATCTGATATCAATTGATTAAAAACTAAAGTTCTCTTTGAATATTTAGTTTAATAGCTTCTTTGAAATATTTTGCTTGACATCAATATCAAAAGACTTAAAAAGAATATTTTTCTTAAATTTATTTTTTTAAATTAATCAATCTGAACAAGGCATGAATATTCATCAATAATCCTCTTTTAAGATCAAAAATGATTTCTTGATACTAATTAATTTTTAAAAAGAATAATAATATGATCAGAATGTGTAAAATATAAATAGTTGCTTAAAATGAATTAAATGATCAAAATCATTAGAATGCTCAAATAAACCCATGAGACAAGTAAAGTACAATTGTTTATCCATGATTTTTCTTATTAAGTTTAAAAATAATTTTTCTTCTTATGGTCAAGAAAAAGATAAGAAGGATGGATAATTTTTAACTTAAAGCAATGAAATTAAGTCTCAAGGATTGATCCAAAAATATTAGTAGAGGATAAGTTGGGATCAAAAGAAGGATAATTAAGTAAAAAAATCTAGAATTCCTAATTCTCTTCTAATTTCATAAAATTTATCTTCACTCAAGGCCTTAGTAAAAATATCAGTCAATTATTTTTTAGTACAAATATAATCAAGAATTATATCATTATTTTGAACATACTCTCATATAAAATAATGTCTTCTTTCAATGTGTTTTGACCTAGAGTATTGGATTGGATTCTTAGTTAGATTTATGGTACTAGTATTATCATATCTTATGGGAGTTTTGTTTAGTTTTATGCCAAAGTTTTCAAGTTATTGCTTAATCCATAAGATTTGTGCATAGCAACTTTCGACTGTAATATATTCGACCTCGACCATAGATAATGCTATCGAATTTTGCTTCTTGCTAAACCAAGAGATTAAGTTAACTCCTAAAAATTAGCAAGTTTCATTAGTGCTTTTTCTGTCTAATCTACATCCAGCAAAGTCTGCATCTGAATATCCAATTAAATTGATTGATGAATTCTTAGAGTACCATAAACCTATGGATTAAGTTATTTTAGATATTTAAATATTTTTTTATAATATTTAAATATAATTATTTTGGATTAAATTGAAATTGTGCACATAAATAAATACTAAACATGATACTAATCTACTAGCAGTTAAATACAATAATGAACCTATCATGCCTCTATAAACCTTTGTATCAACACTTTCACCTTCTTCATCCTTGTCAAGCTTACATGATGGACTCATGAGGGTACTAATGGCTTTGGAGCTGTCCATCCAAAATATTTTAAGTAGTCTCTTATGTACTTACATTGGATGATGGAGATTCCTTTCTTTGTTTATTTAATTTGAAGTTCGAGAAAGAATGTTAGTTCACCCATCATGCTCATCTCGAACTTTTCCTACATGAGCTTAGCAAAATCTTGATATAAAATTTCATTAGTAGACCCAAATATAATGTTATTAATATATATTTGTATTACTAAAATGTCATCATGATCTCTTTTAATGAAAAGGGTTGTATCTACATTTCCTTTTGAAAATCCATTATTAAGTAAGAATTTACTTAATCTCTCATACCAAACCCTAGGTGCTTGTTTTAAACTATATAATGCTTTGTTTAATTTGAAAACATGATTAGGAAAAGCATGATTTTCAAAATCGGAAGGTTATTCTATATAAATTTCTTCGATAATATATCCATTTAGAAAAGTACTTTTAACATCCATTTGAAATAACTTGAAATTCATAAAGCATGCATAAACGAGTAAAAGTCTAATTACTTCTAATCTAGCAACAGGTGCAAAGATCTCATCAAAATTAATTTTCTCTTCTTGATTATAACCCTTTGCAACTAATCTTGCTTTATTCCTAATTATATTTTTATTTTCATCTAATTTATTTCTATATACCCATTTTGTGCCAATTATTGGATGATTTTTTGATCTTGATACTAAGGTCCATACATTATTTCTTTCGAATTGATTAAGTTCCTCTTGCATTGCATTTATCTAATTATAATTTTTTTTAGCTTTATCTATGGTTTTTGGTTCAAAATGAGAAATAAAAGCAAAATAATTATATGCATCTCTAAGTGAAGAGTGAGTTCTGACCCCATGTGTAGGATCATCAATAATTAGTTCTTTGGGATGATTGTGACATACCTTCATTCTTTTGGAAGATCATTTATACCTTGAGGTTGTCCTCATTGTCCTTTACTTTTATTTTCTTGTTTGTCTTCATGATCCTCTTCATTTTGAATTGTTGAATCCTTTAGGATGATCTCCTTCATCCCTTCTATAAGGGGATCTACATCATCAATATCTTTACTCTTTCTTGATGGAAGATCATTAGTCTCATCAAAGACGACATGTATTAACTCCTTTTATAATAAAGTTCTTTTGTTAAAAACTCTAAAAGCTTTACTAAAGGAGGAATAACCAAGAAAAATAGCTTCATCAAATTTTATATCAAATTTACCTAGTTTTTTTTACCATTATTCAAAATAAAACATCGATAACCAAAAATATAAAAATATGCAATATTAGGTTTTCTACCTTTTCAAAGCTCATAAGATATTTTCTTTAAAAGTGGTCTGATTATGGCACGGTTTGAGATGTAACATGTCGTATTAATTGCTTTCACCCAAAAGTATCTTGGGAGGTTGCTTTCACATAGCATGGTATAGGCCATTTCTTCTAGAGTTCTATTTTTCTTTTCTACCATCCTATTTTGTTAGGATGTCCTAGGTGCTGAAAAATTATGGCTTATTTCTTTTTCATCACAAAATTTTTCAAACTCTTGGTTTTCAAATTCAGTTTCATGATCATTTCGAATGCTTTGAATTAAAAACTCTTTTTTATTTATAACTTTTTAATAAAATTTTGAGAAAATATGAAAAGTTTCATCTTTGTGTGCCAAAAAGAAAATCCATATAAAACGTGAGTAGTCATCAATAATTATAAAATCATAATGATTTCCACCTAAGCTTGTTGTTCTTGTAGGACCAAACAAATCCATATGTAATAGTTTCAATAGTCTAGAAGTTAAAACAATATTCTTAGATTTGAATGAAACTCTAGTTTGTTTACCTAGTTGGCATGCATCATAAATTTTATCTTTTTTAAAGTTTAATTTTGATAAATCAGTAACTAATTTATTTTTGATAAGCTTTGAAAGTGAATGCATACTAATGTGTGCAAGCCTACGGTGCCAAAGCCAACTAGTCTCATTAATTTTGGCATTTATAGCTACTAAATATTGCATGTTTATCATAGAAAGATTATTCAAATCTACCATATAAATATTACCATATCTATGTCCAACAAACTTAATGTTATCATCATTGGGACTAGTTACAATGCATAATAAAGATTCAAAAATAACTTTGTAACTCTTAGCACAAAGTTGACTAATGCTTAAGAAATTATGTTTCAAACCATCTACTAATAAAATATTTTCAATATACTTGGAGGGAGTGATACCAATATTACCTATACCGATAATCTTTCCTTTATCATTATCTCCAAAAGTGACCATTCCTCCACTTTTAGCATCAAGCATGATGAATTGGGACTCATCACCGATCATGTATCTTGAGCATCCACTATCAAGATACCATCTTTGATTTTCTTCTTTGGATGCAAGACACACCTACATGCAAAATCAAGTCCTCACTCTAGGTACCCAAGTTTTCTTGGATCCTTTAAAGTTAGTCACAATGATTTCTTTTGGAACCCATATTTTTTTATATTTAATTTGTTAGAGAAACATATATAAAATTTATGTCCTAGTTTACTATATTTAAAGCAAGTAATATCTAAAAATTTTTTGCTTTATGAATCTATAAAAATATTTTTTAAAAATTTTTATTTTCTTAGGGGGTTATAGCCTATACCAGTCTTATCATAAATGATCTTTTGATTTTCAAGAATCATATGAAGTTTATTCGAACTTAAAGTAAATTTTTCAACTATCGATTTTAGCTTGTCAATTTCATTTTTCAAATTTAGGTTCTCTTGAGTTATGACTAGTTTTTCACTTAGGATAATTTTATTTTCTTTTAGCAAGACTTGATTCTTAAATTTTAGTTCTTTATTTTTAATTTTTATTTTTTTTAAATTATTTACTAAATCATAGAAGGCTTCTTGAAGTTCTTTGAATATAAATTCATTTAAGATTTCAGCATTTACCTCATTTTCATGTGCCATAAGACACAGGTTGGCTTGTTGATGAGCTTCTTTCTCTTCGGAACTTGAGTCATCACTGTCACTCCATATTGCCACCATAGCCTTTTTCTTGTATTTCTTGAAATTTTTTTAAGTTGAGGATATTCTGATCTAAAGTGCCCTAGTTTCTTACATCATAGCAAATAAGGGGCTGCTCCCTATCCTTTTTCTTGTTATACTCTCCTTTGGTAGGTACCATCTTCCTCATCCCTTATTTTTCTTCAAAAATCTCTTGAACTTCCTTATAATGAGGGCTATTTCTTCATCTTGTTCTTCATTTTCTATTTCATCGGATTTCTCATTTTGTTGAGTTATGGATTTAAGGGCTATTATCTTCTTTTTCTTGACATCTTCTTCTTGATGTTGTTTCATGCTTAGCCCGTGCATCATTAGTGATCCTAGAAGCTTCTCCAAAGGTAAAATATTCAGATCTTTAGCTTTTTGGATTGCAATCACTTTGTTCTCCCATGTTCTTGGCAAAAATCTAAGAATCTTCCTCATAAGGTCACTATTAGAATAAGACTTGCCAAGACTTTTAAGATCATTTATAATATCTATAAATCTAGTAAATATTTCAATTATTAACTCATCGTGTTCCATTTTGAAAAATTTATATTTGTGCACAAGCATGTTAATTTTTGACTCCTTAACTTGATTAGTGCCTTCATGAGTTACTTCTAACATATCCCATATTTTCTTAGTTGATATGCATATTAAAATGTGATTAAATTTATTAGCATCTAAAGCACAATATAAAATATTCATGGCTCTTGCATTGAGTTAAGCCATTTTCTTATCAACCTCATCCCATTTCTTTTCAGATTTGGTTGATTCTACACCATCAATTATCTTAGTGGGTGTGTAGTCCATTAACTATGATACTCCATATATCATAGTCAAGTGCTTATATGAAAATTCTCATCGAAGCTTTCCAATAGATATAGTTTGATCCATTGAAAAGTGGAGGTTGGTTTGCGAACAGCCCCTAGGCTAGAGAAATACTAACTTGGGTTGCCATAGATTTTTGGCTCTTTGATGATTAAATCAAAGTAGGACTAGAGCACTAGGCTCTGATACCACTTATTGCCCAGCTATGCAACCCAAAAGGGGGGGTGAATTGAGTTTTTTAAATTTTAATGCTAATTTAAAGTTATCAAGATTGAATGATGATATGCAACTAGTGTGTGTGAAGCAATTTAGATTAAATAAATATATAAAAGATTGTAAAGCAAGAATTTAATAAACTAAGAAAAGAAAGAGAGCAAGCACATGATAAATAATAAATATTTATAGTGGTTTGGTACTTTTCTTGTACCTACATCCACTCCTCTAGCTCCTACTTGAAAATTCAAAACTACTAAATATATTCAACTAGAATACAACATCGGTACATCTGATCCTAGCTATCCCAAGCTAGGACACTTATTTTTTGGATACAAGCCAATCCTACACACTCTGATTTAAGGCTCGGATCAATCTTTCTCAAGTTTTGGAACTTCCAAAACTTAAATCAAAATAATAAAGTAGAGTATAAGAGTTAATGATAATGAAAAACAAATTTAGCTTTCTTAATGAGCATATAAAATCTTAAGAATACTTTTCATAATAATGAAGAAGCTTTTCTGATTTCTCTCAAGATTGTTGGAGACTTGAATAAGCTCTTGAGAGGTTGGTGAACTTGAAACGAAAGCTTCTTTGCTTGAAGATGACTTTTGTTTAAAGCTGAATTGAATAATGAAATCTCTTATATTTTTTCTCTTTTTTATAGCCTTTTAAATCTTCAATGGATGGAGGAGAGAATTCTAGATAAGATTTATAGTCATTGGAGACTTTAAAGAAAGTATTAAAAGCTGTCAAAATGGGATAAAACTAGTCATTGCAGAAGATTTCCGTCATAGGGATCGACTCATGAGTTGACCTCTATCACAAGGGTCGACCTCGAGATTGACCTCTAAGATAGAATCTAGAAAAATAGCTATTCTATATTTTGACCTTCGAAATAGTAAAGGTCGATCCTGGGGTCGACCCTTGACATAGAAACAGCATGACAAACATCCCATTTCAGTAAGGGACGACCTAGGGATCGATCCTTTTATTTCAAACTTGATTTTCTCCCAAAATATGTATCAAAAAATCATGGGACTATCTTCAAAGGATCAGAAATCTTCTATATTTGCTCTTGAGGCTCTCAGATAAAAACTTGATAAAATTATAATTTTGTCCCTAAAATATAAAAAGTCTTTTTTCAAGCCAAATTCATTAGTAATCCTCTCAAATGCTTTGTAATCATCAAAATCAGTTCTTGAAACAACAGAATTGGTAGCCTCTGCATCCAATTTGAGAAATTACTTTAATTTTCTAGTAGGTACTAGAATCCACATAAACTGCACATATGCCCAACTTTGGCCAGTCAACCCATGTGCATCTATGGATAGGTTCTTGAACCAATTATTTCTCCAAACAACTTCTAGTAATTTAATTTTATCCTAAAAATCTAATTAGTAGACTTTGGCATCCACTGCAAAGATTCGATTAGGTCCAACCATTAACATGACCATATTTTGTGCATCTAACCAACGAATGACTAAGTCCAACTTCGATCGATCAACTTAACTATCATTGAAGAGACACTATCAAGTTATCATATTATGAATGATAAATTCATTAGTCAATAAGCACCAAGCTTTTGGGCCTCCAATAATTATTGAGTTAATGGACCTATTATCATTCAACTTAATGGAAGGCTATGACTTGGTTATCTCCATAACTTTATCATTTTAAAAACCTAATAATTTTAGAGGATTTGAATTATTAGTGATTTTAGGATAGAAAAGACAGACCAAATTACTCCACTGACTTCACCAAGTCAAATTCTCTCATTGACTTCTCAAGTCGTTGATGAGGACTAGGATCAATTTCAATCTATGGGCACCTAGATGAAGGGAAATCCTGATTTTCCGGTCCAGGTTCGTTCAGATCTGATCAGATCAAGAGATATATTTCAAAAATTTTTTTCTTGATCCCAATCAGATCTTGATATGTTTTAGATCTGATTCTTATTATTTTAATAAAATAAAATTAAAAGATAAATTAAATCAAATTTAATTTACCTGATCTGGGTAATCCTATTACCCTGTTGATGATCCTGTTTGCAGCGGAAGGTTCTGGATCTTAGCCATGCAAGCGCCTGGCCTCTACCGGTATCCACTCGGGTTGGATCTGGAGATCCTCTTCTTCTCTATCACGCCTCCAAAAATTAGATCTGGATCTGATCTGGAGGATCTTCAAAACTCTTTTGAAGATGAGCAGTCGTCCTTTGCAGCAGCGCAGCCTTCTTATTTTGATCGCCTTTCTTTGATCTGAATCGCACCAACCAAGGTCCAAAACTCCTTTTGGATGTGGAGAGCAAGGGGAGAAGAGACTATGGCATGGAGAAGGAGGGGAGAGGCAGCCTTGGGGCGTGGGGTTTCTCAATTGAATTGCTTGCTTAGAATCTGAGTTGGGCGCAGGGTCTCTTTTATAGACTAAGCGTGATCCAACTCCTCTTCCTCCCAACCAATCACAACCCTTTGTGAAATCAGATCTAAATCTGATTGGTGGGAATAGAGACCCCTGGATTCCTCCTTAGAGGGTGCCTAAGACCAGTCAAAGTTGGTTCTTAGAAGAACTCTAATTGGAATCCAAAAAGGAGATGGAGTCCTTGTCCAACAAGGACTCCTAGGCGCCTCCAACTTGGGCACACGCCTAGGGTGGCGTGCGCCCTTCTCCTTGCCAGGTTCTGGCAGGGGGACAGGCCCCCACCAGCTCTCCAATAGGTGCATGACATGTGGTCAAAAGTCAAAGTGTCAATGGTCAACATTTGACCAGTCAAAGGTAGACTTTTGACCAAAGTCAAAGAACAAGAAATGGCAGGTGACCAAAAATGGCAGGTAGTGTCTTACAAATAAGACAACCTTTTCCGACTTGGACAACCTCCTGTCAGACCATATGAAGGCCTCTGTTTGAGCACAAACTCCTTTGGCTCAGACAGGACAACTTATTTATGATAGCAAAAGAAGAACGTTAGGTTCAATCGAGTGCTAGCACGATTTCCTTGAACCTAATTGAATCTCATTCAGATCAATTGAACTAGATCAGTTCAATTGATGATCACCAGATTCAAACCCTTGTTTGTGTGACCCAGTTAGGTTCAGTTCTGTATGGTAATGGGATATGTCATGATCTCTATCATCGACATCATCGAAACTCCTTTCGATGGATCAGAACTCTTCTGATTCGAACAGCTAGAATGATCGATCATCTAAATCATTCTAATTGCTCCCAAAATCCACCAGTGACACCTAGCAGTATATGGTGGCAACCCATCAGAGCTGAATGCGAACCTCTTGGTGCAGCTACCTGTGTGATTCAAGTTCTTCTATCTTGAGCCCCGATCAGATTAGGGTTAAGGTGAACTCGTCAAACCCTAGTCTCTGTCATATGATGTAATCATTCGATTCGAGTCCAATGTGAAAATCTAAATAGAAACTCTTTCTATTATTTCACTCTACCATGGCCATGGATTTCTGGACTTGATTCTCATGATCATCATAGGGCTACTCCTCTACCACCGAGGTAGATAGATTCCATCTTGATGCAATCCAGTTCCTACAATGAACATGTCATAGCCAACATACACCTCAGGGTTCCATATGGCTAGGAGACCGAGTAATGGTGTAGTCAAACTATAACACCCTCAAGGTGAACTGCCGATGCATCTCAGGTCAAAGAACCAGACACACTACTGCAGCATCGAGTCAGTCATTGACGAGAAGGTAGACTCCCTAATGACTACTCGAGGTGGTCACGCTCAGTGCCCTCATTCTCTAACGAGTACCTATACTCTCGCTCCGGTGTCTCCACACCGTAGACTCAAGACTCATCTACTAAAGAGAAGCGATTGTACACCAACCTTTTCCGGATCAATCACCATCCTCGTGATGATCCTATGGTCAGGAGCAATTTATGAGTTAATAATGATTATTCATGTCTTAAATTTTCAACTCTTGAAAATATGAATTATCATTACCATTAACTCAAAGGATGTATCACAGACACTAAATACACATATGTGATAGAAAATAACCCATTTATTGATTTTAGTCAAAATTACAATTTTGCCCCTAGAAGTGTATTACAAGTGTCAGCCAATTCTGGCTTCTAGGGCACATATATCTAACAATCTCCCACTTGTCCTAAAGCCAATTGGCTACAAGTCTAAGTCCCATCTTTTCAAGGTGGGCTTCGATCTTCTGTTGGCCCAACGGCTTTGTAAGTGGGTCTGCCACATTATCTGCGGAGTCGACTCTTTTGACCTCGACATAACCCTTCTCGAGGTAATCACGGATGAGGTGGTATCGCCGCTCAATATGCTTGGATTTCTGGTGAGACCTCGGCTCCTTAGCAAGGGCTATGGCGCCATTGTTGTCGTAGTATAGAGGAATGGCATCTGATGGCATTACTCCGATTTCTACAGCAAACTTCTTATACCAGAATGCTTCCTTCGCAGCTTCTGATGCAGCGATATATTCTTCTTCCATGGTGGAATCTGCTATCACTGTTTGCTTGAAACTCTTCCAGCTGATAGCTCCACCATTGCACACAAACAGACTCCCAGATGTCGACTTTTGATCATCTATATCGGATATGAAGTCCGAGTCTGTGTATCCCTGGACCAGGAGTTCTCCATTACCAAAGACCAGCATCATATCCTTAGTTCTTCTCAAGTACTTAAGGATACATTTCACAAAAGCCCAGTGTTCTTCACCTGGATTTGACTGATATCTGCTTGTGACACTCACAGCATAGGCTATATCAGGTCGTGTACATAGCATGGCATACATGAGGCTCCCTATTGCAGAAGCATAAGGGATCTTGCTCATGCGTTCTATTTCCTCAGGTGTGCTGGGGCACATCTTCTTGGAAAGATGAATACTATGTCTGAAGGGTATTAATCCCCTCTTAGAGTTTTTCATACTAAACCTTTTTAGTACTTTCTCTATATACATCTTCTGTGAAAGTCCTAGCATCCTATTCGGTCTATCTCTATAGACCTTAATTCCTAGAATAAAGGATGCTTCACCTAGGTCTTTCATGGAGAATTTCTTGGACAACCACATCTTGACTGATGTCAATATGGGAATATCATTCCCAATGAGGAGGATGTCATCCATGTACAATACGAGGAAGACAACAGCGCTCCCACTGACCCTTTTGAAAACACATTCCTCTTCTTT
>QRFJ01000491.1:0-21547 GCA_006176705.1 Cocos nucifera
GATTCGAACAGCTAGAATGATCGATCATCTAAATCATTCTAATTGCTCCCAAAATCCACCAGTGACACCTAGCAGTATATGGTGGCAACCCATCAGAGCTGAATGCGAACCTCTTGGTGCAGCTACCTGTGTGATTAAGTTCTTCTATCTTGAGCCCCGATCAGATTAGGGTTAAGGTGAACTCGTCAAACCCTAGTCTCTGTCATATGATGTAATCATTCGATTCGAAGTCCAATGTGAAAATCTAAATAGAAACTCTTTCTATTATTTCACTCTGCCATGGCCATGGGCTTCTGGACTTGATTCTCATGATCATCATAGGGCTGCTCCTCTACCACCGAGGTAGATAGATTCCATCTTGATGCAATCCAGTTCCTACAATGAACATGCTATAGCCAACATACACCTCAGGGTTCCATATGGCTAGGAGACCGAGTAATGGTGTAGTCAAACTATAACACCCTCAAGGTGAACTGCCGATGCATCCTCAGGTCAAAGAACCAGACACACTACTGCAGCATCGAGTCAGTCATTGACGAGAAGGTAGACTCCCTAATGACTACTCGAGGTGGTCACGCTCAGTGCCCTCGTTCTCTAACGAGTACCTGTACTCTCGCTCCGGTGTCTCCACACCGTAGACTCAAGACTCATCTACTAAAGAGAAGCGATTGTACACCAACCTTCCGGATCAATCACCATCCTCGTGATGATCCTATGGTCGGGAGCATTTTATGAGTTAATAATGATTATTCATGTCTTAAATTTTCAACTCTTGAAAATATGAATTATCATTACCATTAACTCAAAGGATGTATCACAGACACTAAATACACATATGTGATAGAAAATAACCCATTTTATTGATTATAGTCAAAATTATAATTTTGCCCCTAGAAGTGTATTACAAGTGTCAGCCAATTCTGGCTTCTAGGGCACATATATCTAACAATCTCCCACTTGTCCTAAAGCCAATTGGCTACAAGTCTAAGTCCCATCTTCTCAAGGTGGGCTTCGATCTTCTGCTGGCCCAACGGCTTTGTAAGTGGGTCTGCCACATTATCTGTGGAGTTGACTCTCTTGACCTCGACGTAACCTTTCTCGAGGTAATCGCGGATGAGGTGGTATCGCCGCTCAATGTGCTTGGATTTCTGGTGAGACCTCGGCTCCTTAGCAAGGGCTATGGCGCCATTGTTGTCGCAGTAAAGAGGAATGGCATCTGATGGCATTACTCCAATTTCTGCAGCAAACTTCTTGTACCAGAATGCTTCCTTCGCAGCCTCTGATGCAGCGATATATTCTGCTTCCATGGTGGAATCTGCTATCACAGTTTGCTTGGAAACTCTTCCAGCTGACAGCACCACCATTGCACACAAACAGACTTCCCAGATGTCGACTTTCGATCATCTATATCGGACATGAAATCCGAGTCTGTGTATCCCTGGACTTGGAGTTCTCCATTACCAAAGACCAACATCATATCCTTAGTTCTTCTCAAGTACTTAAGGATACATTTCACAGAAGTCCAGTGTTCTTCACCTGGATTTGACTGATATCTGCTTGTGACACTCACAGCATGGGCTATATCAGGTCGTGTACATAGCATGGCATACATGAGGCTCCCTATTGCAGAAGCATAAGGGATCTTGCTCATGCGTTCTATTTCCTCAGGTGTGCTAGGGCACATCTTCTTGGAAAGATGAATACCATGTCTGAAGGGTATTAATCCCCTCTTAGAGTTTTCCATACTAAACCTCTTTAGTACTTCCTCTATGTACATCTTCTGTGAAAGTCCTAGCATCCTATTCGGTCTATCCCTATAGACCTTAATTCCTAGAATAAAGGATGCTTCACCTAGGTCTTTCATGGAGAATTCCTTGGACAACCATATTTGACTGATGTCAACATGGGAATATCATTCCCAATAAGGAGGATGTCATCCACGTACAATACGAGGAAGACAACAGCGCTCCCACTGACCCTTTTTGAAAACACATGGTTCCTCTTCATTTTTGATGAAACCAAACTTTTTGATCACATCATTGAAACGAGTGTTCCAGCTCCGAGATGCTTGCTTAAGTCCATATATGGACCTTTGCAGCTTGCAAACCTTGTGATCAGTATCACTGGATGTGAAACCTAGCGGCTGTTCCATATAGATATCTTCCTCAAGATATCCATTTAAGAATGCCGTTTTCACGTCCATTTGCCATATTTCATAATCGAAATAGGCTGCAACAGGCAAGCAATGTGCGGATGGATTTTAGCATAGCCACTGGGGAAAAGGTATCCTGATAGTCAATGCCTTCGCGTTGACTATAACCTTTTGCCACTAGTCTAGCCTTGAATGTCTCCACATTCCCATCTGCACCAATCTTTCTCTTGAAGATCCATTTACACCCAATAGGTACTATACCTTCTGGTGGATCTACCAAGGTCCAGACTTGGTTTGAGTGCATCGAGTCAATTTCTGACTGCATTGCCTCTAAGCCATTTCTCGGAGTCGATATCTGATATCGCCTCGTTGTAGGTTTTGGGATCATCACCATGAGCACCATTACCTATGAGGAACATTTCCTCTACTTCCTCTGAAATAATACCTAAGTATCTTTCAGGGGGATGGGAAACTCTTTCCGATCTACGAGGTGGAGGAGGTAGTGTTCTTATTGGCTCAACCTGATTTGGTTCCAATTGGTCCTTAGCTCGTTGTACTTGTGAGACTTTCTCATCAAGCTTAATCTGCTTTCCAATGCCGCTATCTTGAATAAACTATTTTTCAAGAAAGATGGCATGTCGACTCACAATCACATTGTGGTCTTCTGGAATGTAGAAATAGTATCCTAATGACTCTTTAGGATATCCTATGAATCGAGCTCTAAAGGACCTAAACTCTAACTTGTCCGCTTGTTGTCTTTTGACATGAGCCGGACAACCCCAAATTCTGAGATGACTCAGACTTGGTTTCTTACCGTGCCATATCTCATACGGTGTGGTAGGAACGGTTTTAGAGGGAACCCTATTCAGTAGATAAATTGAAGTTAACAATGAGTGTCCCCAAAGAAAATCAGGGAGGTCTGTGAAGCTCATCATGGATCGAACCATATCCAATAGAGTCCGATTTCTCCGTTCTGAAACCCCGTTGAGTTGAGGTGTTCCTGGTGGAGTCCATTGAGAGACTATGCCATTTTCCTTAAGATAGTCTAGGAATTCCCGGCTAAGGTATTCACCTCCTCGATCTGATCGAAGAACCTTAATGGGTTTTCCAGTTTGTTTTTCTACTTCATGTCTGAATTCTTTGAACTTTTCAAAAGCTTCAGACTTGTGTCTCATAAGATACACATACCCATACCTAGACAGATCATCGGTAAAGGTAATGAAGTAGACAAAATTGCCTCTAGCCGGCACATCAAATGGGCCGCACACATCAGTATGTACTAGGGCAAGGAGATCTGTGGCCCTCTGGCCCCATGTATGTACTAGGGCAAGGAGATCTGTGGCCCTCTCCCCATGTCCAACAAAAGGGAGTTTAGTCATTTTGCCTTGAAGACAAGATTCACAAGTTGGATATGACTCGGAAAGTCAATGGACTCAATAGCCCATTTTTCTCCAATTTGTTGATCCTATCTTCTGCTATATGACCTAATCTCAGGTGCCATAGATATCTGTCGTTTGGACTATCCCTAGGTCGTTTGGCATTCACGTTTTGCTCGATAGTTAGAAATAGGTACATCAATATGTAGCTGATAAAGACCATTAATAAGGAAACCATTTGCAATTTTATTTCTTTCATAAAGAATGTTACAATGGTCCTTAAAGAAGGTGAATCACATAACCTTCTTGTGCTAAGCATGAAACAGAAATCAAATTCCTGCTAGCTGCAGGCACATAATAACAGTCTTTCAAAACTAAGTCTAAACCAGATGGTAATCGAAGAGGGTATGTTCCCACGGCTACTGCAGCAACTCTTGCTCCATTACCGACGCGTAGGATCATGTCTCCATCCCTCAGCCTCCTGCTATCCTCAAGACCCTGCATAGAAGTGCACAGATGAGCACTAGAACCAGAGTCAAGCACCCAACTGGATGCAGAAGAAACCGTAAGGTTAGACTCAATAACGAGCATACCTCCAGAAGGACCTTCCTTCTTGTTCTTCAGGGTGGCCAGGTAAGTAGGGCAGTTCCGCTTCCAATGGCCGTCGCTGTTGCAATGGAAACACTTTCCTTTGACCATCGGCCTTTTTCTTCGGTTCTGCCTTCTTCTTCTTTGATCCTTCCACCTTTTGCTTTTTCACAGACTTCTTTTTCTTTCCATAAGACTTTCTTTTGGAAGAAGTCCGTTCCATAGCAAGAACTGAGCCTTTAGAACCTTTCATAGAAAGCTCAGCGGTAACCAGCATATTCATTAACTTCGGCCAAGGAATTTTGAAGTTTATGCATGTGGTAATTCATGATGAATTGCCCATATGCATCAGTCAAGGATTGCAGAATAATATCATTCTGCAGATCCAAGTCCAACTTCACACCGAGCTTCTCAAGCTCTTCCATGTCCTTGATCATTGTCAGACAGTGATCTTGGACTGACTGCCCATCACGCATCTTAGCCTTAAAAAGTCATTTCGTGACTTGATATTTGGCTGCGCGACTCTGTTCACCAAACATCTCCTGCAGGTGAGCCAACATTTGGCGAGCAGTCCCGATATCTTCATGTTGGCGCTGGAGCTCATCAGACATCGAGCCCAACATGTAATATCTGGCCTTATTATCTTCGTCAATCCATTTTTCCAGAGACGCTCTCTGTTCAGTGGATGGACGAGCTGGTAAGGTGGGAGGGTCCTGGTCCAAAACATGTGGTTAACTTCTCGGAACCCAAAACAATTTTGTAGTTCCTGAGCCAATCTTTATAATTGGGTCCAGTCAGTCTATGTGTGTCCAGGATACGTGCCAATGGGTTGGACGCAGACATTTTCCTGTAGAGAGTCAAAGATTCTAGTTAGATACTGTAATTTTGACTTGACCAATTTGTTTAGGGATTTTATTTTTAAACAAATTAGCTCCCACTATTTTCTCGGATCCCTACACTCCCTCTGTAGAGATGCGAAAAATCTCCATGATTAATGATTTCTAGTGGGTGGTGCGGTCTCACCAACTGACTCATCACCTCACCTAACAGTTATTGGTGATGGGTTAGCCAATGAGTGAACAACTCTTGTTCAATGATTCTCTAATCATGGTGCACCCAAACTTGGTCTCTAATTCATGAATCTCACCGTATCCGGAATATTGATCCACTCCTTAGTTAAGTCAGACCCACCATTTGCATAGACTGGGTTCCTAATTGAGTCTCTCACCGTATCCGGAAATATTGAGCCCAACTCATCCTCCAGCCCATAGCATCCAATGCCTAATAGACATGGTTGCATCTTCCCGGTGCAACTGAGCCACTGTATCCAGCCGAGAACAATCAACCCCGGGAAGGGCCCGCACATCTACAATGGTGGAAGACCTCAGACTTAATCTTTTCTTAGGGAGAATTGATTCAGGTCTCATTAAACTAGACTTGGCTTAGTCATAACAATTATGACTAACCTAGTGGCATGGGTTAGCTCGGATTATTGACCACCTCAGATCAGAACTGTGTCAACAGATATGGCCAGGTAAGTGAGACCGGTGGAAGGAATATGCCATTAACTCGTACAAGAACGCATTCAGGTCGAGTAGCTTCCAATTAAAAACCAGTCGGTCGTATGTGCCAAACTTACCTTAGACACCAAATTGTTGAGTCAGAACCAATTGGGTTAGCCTACAATCCAGACTCTAACCTCTGAGCCTAATTAGGTCTTGCTTGATCGTGACTCGATCTTGACCCAGACTTAATCCTATTAGGCTGGTCAATTTAAGCATTGTTGATCCCATCTAACCAACTCTTGATTCGGTTTGATCAACCGCTTAGACCTAATTGAGCTACCCAAGCCCGAACCCAGTATTATGAATATGTCTTAGATCTGAAATTCTCAATTTTAGACCTAATTAATATTCCATAAACTTAATTCTTAATTAAGTAGGGTTCATAAACAAAATATGCACAATAAATCCTAGGGTTTCAGGATCTAGGGTTTTGCAGAAAGTAAGTTTTGGGTTTCTGATTAAGGACGAACACGCAGCACCCCTACACATCATAAGAACACCCCATCGAATGGGAAGAGAGGGCCTTTAAACCCTTCTTCGTTCTTATGACCGGACGGCCAAGAGGAACGCCTTAATCAGGAACATGCAATAAACTAATACTACAAAACAGTTATTAGATCTATATCATATATCTCATATACAAATTTAGATCTAATCATGGCATATTTTGCATACATCTCATGTATCAAATCATGCATGTTTTCAGATCTAAATTATCTCATAATAATCTAAAAAATTAGATTTAAATTGATCTAATCAAAATAAATTCTAATCTAGACAATTATGTAGAACTATTCTACAACTAGTCTAGACATGCATCAATCATATCTCATATGATATTTAAAATTAAATAATTTTTATTTGCTATTTTTTAGATGTTATTATAACACTTATAATATCAAAAAATAGTAAATAAAAGATCTAAAATATGATTTAATCAGATTAAATCAAAACATGCAAGACTATTCTATAGAACTATTCTATTCTAGAACTAGTCATGCATATCTTCTAATCTTAGATCCAAATCATTTAATTTTAATTTTTTCTGATTTCAGATCTGATCACATCTCATGTGACATCTGAAAATCACTTATTTTTAATTAAAATAAATTTAAAATCAGATCTAAATAATTTTAGAACCATGGCTCTGATACCAGTTGAAGGGAAATCCTGATTTCCCGGTCCAGGTTCGTTCAGATCTGATCAGATCAAGAGATATATTTCAAAAATTTTTTCTCTTGATCTTAATCAGATCTTGATATATTTCAGATCTGATTCTTATTATTTTAATAAAAAAATAAAATAAAAGATAAATTAAATCAAATTTAATTTACCTGATTTGGGTAATCCTATTACCCTGTTGATGATCCTGTTTGCAGCGGAAGGTTCTGGATCTAGCCACGCAAGCGCCTGGCCTCTACCGGTATCCACTCGGGCTTGGATCTGGAGATCCTCTTCTTCTCTATCACACCTCCAAAAATCAGATCTGGATCTGATCTGGAGGATCTTCAAAACTCCTTTTGAAGATCAGCAGTCGTCCTTTGCAGCAGCGCAGCCTTCTTGCTTTTGATCGCCTTTCTCTTGATCTGAATCGCACCAACCAAATCCAAAACTCCTTTTGGACGTGGAGAGCAAGGGGAGAAGAGAGTATTGGCATGGAGGAAGGAGGGGAGAGGCAGCCTTGGGGCGTGGGAAATTGCTCTTGATTCTTCAATTCTTATTATCTGAATTAGTTGGGCGCAGGGTCTTATTTATAGACTAAGCTTGTGATCCAACTCCTCTTCCTTCCCAACCAATCACAACCCTTTGTGAAATCAGATCTAAATCTGATTGGTGGGAATAGAGTCCCCTGGATTCCTCCTTAGAGGGTGCCTAAGACCAGTCAAACTTGGATTCTTAGAAGAACTCTAATTGGAATCCAAAAGGGAGGTGGAGTCCTTGTCCAACAAGGACTCCTAGGCGCCTCCTAACTTGGGCTCACGCCACCCTTGGCGTGCGCCCTTCTCCTTGCCAGGTTCTGGCAGGGGGACAGGCCCCCACCAGCTCTCCAATAGGTGCATGACATGTGGTCAAAAGTCAAAGGGTCAATGGTCAACGTTTGACCAGTCAAAGGTAGACTTTTGACCAAAGTCAAAGAACAAGAAATGGCAGGTGACCAAAAATGGCAGGTAATGTCTTACAAATAAGACAACCTATTCTGACTTGGACAACCTCCATTCAGACCATATGAAGGCCTCTGATTGAGCACAAACTCCTTTGGCTCAGTCAGGACAACTTATTTATGATAGTAAAAGAAGAACGTTAGGTTCAATCGAGTGCTAGCACGATTTCCTTGAACCTAATTGAATCTCATTCAGATCAATTGAACTAGATCAGTTCAATTGATGATCACCAGATTCAAACCCTTGTTTGTGTGACCCAGTTAGGTTCAGTTCTGTATGGTAATGGGATATGTCATGATCTCTATCATCGACATCATCGAAACTCCTTTCGATGGATCAGAACTCTTCTGATTCGAACAGCTAGAATGATCGATCATCTAAATCATTCTAATTGCTCCCAAAATCCACCAGTGACACCTAGCAGTATATGGTGGCAACCCATCAGAGCTGAATGCGAACCTCTTGGTGCAGCTACCTGTGTGATTAAGTTCTTCTATCTTGAGCCCCGATCAGATTAGGGTTAAGGTGAACTCGTCAAACCCTAGTCTCTGTCATATGATGTAATCATTCGATTCGAGTCCAATGTGAAAATCTAAATAGAAACTCTTTCTATTATTTCACTCTGCCATGGCCATGGGCTTCTGGACTTGATTCTCATGATCATCATAGGGCTGCTCCTCTACCACCGAGGTAGATAGATTCCATCTTGATGCAATCCAGTTCCTACAATGAACATGCTATAGCCAACATACACCTCAGGGTTCCATATGGCTAGGAGACCGAGTAATGGTGTAGTCAAACTATAACACCCTCAAGGTGAACTGCCGATGCATCTCAGGTCAAAGAACCAGACACACTACTGCAGCATCGAGTCAGTCATTGACGAGAAGGTAGACTCCCTAATGACTACTCGAGGTGGTCACGCTCAGTGCCCTCGTTCTCTAACGAGTACCTGTACTCTCGCTCCGGTGTCTCCACACCGTAGACTCAAGACTCATCTACTAAAGAGAAGCGATTGTACACCAACCTTCCGGATCAATCACCATCCTCGTGATGATCCTATGGTCGGGAGCATTTTATGAGTTAATAATGATTATTCATGTCTTAAATTTTCAACTCTTGAAAATATGAATTATCATTACCATTAACTCAAAGGATGTATCACAGACACTAAATACACATATGTGATAGAAAATAACCCATTTTATTAATTATAGTCAAAATTATAATTTTGCCCCTAGAAGTGTATTACAAGTGTCAGCCAATTCTGGCTTCTAGGGCACATATATCTAACATAGAGTTGGGCAGGGTCTTATTTATAGACTACTGTGATCCAACTCCTCTTCTTCCCAACCAATCACAACTCTTTGTGAAATCAGATCTAAATCTGATTGGTGGGAATAGAGTCCCCTGGATTCCTCCTTAGAGGGTGCCTAAGACCAGTCAAAGTTGGTTCTTAGGAGAACTCTAATTGGAATCCAAAAAGGAGATGGAGTCCCTGTCCAACAGGGACTCCTAGGCGCCTCCAACTTGGGCACACGCCTAGGGTGGCGTGCGCCCTCCTCCTTGCCAGGTTCTGGCAGGGGGACAAGCCCCCACCAGCTCTCCAATAGGTGCATGACATGTGGTCAAAAGTCAAAGTGTCAATGGTCAACATTTGACCAGTCAAAGGTAGACTTTTGACCAAAGTCAAAGAACAAGAAATGGCAGGTGACCAAAAATGGCAGGTAATGTCTTACAAAATAAGACAACCTTTTCTGACTTGGACAACCTCCATTCAGACCATATGAAGGCCTCTGATTGAGCACAAACTCCTTTGGCTCAGACAGGACAACTTATTTATGATAGCAAAAGAAGAACGTTAGGTTCAATCGAGTGCTAGCACGATTTTCTTGAACCTAATTGAATCTCATTCAGATCAATTGAACTGGATCAGTTCAATTGATGATCACCAGATTCAAACCCTTGTTTGTGTGACCCAGTTAGGTTCAGTTCTGTATGGTAATGGGATATGTCATGATCTCTATCATCGACATCATCGAAACTCCTTTCGATGGATCAGAACTCTTCTGATTCGAACAGCTAGAATGATCGATCATCTAAATCATTCTAATTGCTCCCAAAATCCACCAGTGACACCTAGCAGTATATGGTGGCAACCCATCAGAGCTGAATGCGAACCTCTTGGTGCAGCTACCTGTGTGATTAAGTTCTTCTATCTTGAGCTCCCGATCAGATTAGGGTTAAGGTGAACTCGTCAAACCCTAGTTTCTGTCATATGATGTAATCATTCGATTCAAGTCCGATGTGAAAATCTAAATAGAAACTCTTTCTATTATTTCACTCTGCCATGGCCATGGGCTTCTGGACTTGATTCTCATGATCATCATAGGGCTGCTCCTCTACCACCGAGGTAGATAGATTCCATCTTGATGCTATCCAGTTCCTACAATGAACATGCTATAGCCAACATACACCTCAGGATTCCATATGGCTAGGAGATCGAGTAATGGTGTAGTCAAACTATAACACCCTCAAGGTGAACTGTCGATGCACCTCAGGTCAAAGAACCAGACACACTACTGCAGCATCGAGTCAGTCATTGACGAGAAGGTAGACTCCCTAATGACTACTCGAGGTGGTCACGCTCAGTGCCCTCGTTCTCTAACGAGTATCTGTACTCTCGCTCCGGTGTCTCCACACCGTAGACTCAAGACTCATCTACTAAAGAGAAGCGATTGTACACCAACCTTCCGGATCAATCACCATCCTCGTGATGATCCTATGGTCGGGAGCATTTTATGAGTTAACAATGATTATTCATGTCTTAAATTTTCAACTCTTGAAAATATGAATTATCATTACCATTAACTCAAAGGATGTATCACAGACACTAAATACACATATGTGATAGAAAATAACCCATTTTATTGATATTAGTTAAAATTATAATTTTGTCCTTAGAAGTGTATTACAAGTGTCAGCCAATTCTGACTTCTAGGGCACATATATCTAACAATGCCGATGTCGGTCCTTGATCCAGCTCACTCTCATTGGACCTCCTGGCTTCTAACCCCCATTTCAATCCTCTCTACCTATGGAGACTCCTTTAGAGAGTCCTCCACTTAAAACTAAAGTCCTCTCGGTGCACCTACAAGTGACAAAATAGAATAAAAGATTAGTTGTCTAGCACTGCCCTACTGGACCTCCTGCTGCTCCTATCCTTCCTTGCTATCTCATCTATGGAGAACTAAGTTTTCATCAAAGGCCATATCCTCACTGATGATGACCTTCTTCTCCAAGGGATCCCATAGTCGGTACCCCTTAACACCTCGCAAATATCTCAGGAACACCATCTTCTTTGCCTTGGCATCCAATTTGCTCCGCTTACCAGCACTGATGTGCACAAATGTCGTGCACCCAAACATCCTTAGATGATTCAGGTTTATACTCCTTTTAGACCATTTTTCTTTTGAAATTTCTCTATTTAACCTAGTGTGAGGTGACCGATTTATCAGATAACAAGCTGTATCTACTGAATCTACCTAGAATGCCTTAGAAAGCCCTACCTGCAACCTCATGCATCTTGCTTTCTCTGTAAGAATTTTGATCATTCTCTCAGCCATCCCATTTTGCTGAGGAGTCTCTCTCATTGAAAAGTATCTTTTGATGCTATATTCCTCACAAAAAACTTGAAACTCCTTCTGGTGTACTCCCCACCATTGTCGGACAGTAAATACTTCACATTGCTATCCTGTTTCTTCTCCACCTTGGTCTTCTAAATTTTGAATTTGGTAAAAACTTCTAATTATTTTCTCATAAAGTAGACCTAAACCTTCCTTGAGAAATCATCTATCAGGATCATGAAGTATCTTGCTGTATTTCTGACTGAGATCGAAGTCAGTTTTCATACATCAATGTGAACTAGTTTCAGTGGGGCTGTACTACGGGCTATGCTGACCGCAAACTAAACTCTTCTTTATTTTTTCATCTGGTATGGCTCACAAAGCTTTGAAACTCCTTCATCCAGATTAGAGATCAATCCCTTTTGCTTAGCTCCTTTAGCCCTCTATCTCTCATGTGACCCAGGCGGTAATGCCACAAATGATAAGCCTCCTGCTGATCTTGCACTGCTACAGCTGTATCGAATCCTTTGGTCACCATAGATCACTCCATTCTATAGAGGTTATTTTTCAGTCTCCTTTCTCTCATCACTATGATGGCTCCATTGAAGATATTCAATACTCTACTTCTAACATGACTGCTAAAGCTATAGCTGCTCCACTTCAGATAGCCCAATGATACTAGATTCTTCTTCAACTCTTGGACATACTTCACGTTAATGAGAGTCCGCACCATCCCATCAAATATCCTCATCCTAATCATCCCAATATCAGCAACCTTGCAAGGATAATCATCCCCAAGTGTCATACTTTTCTCATCGATCTCAGCATATGTAGAAAACCAAGACCAATTTGGGATGTAGTAATGTGAACAAGTTGAATCCAGGGTTCAAACTTCTATGCTTTGCCTGTGACCATCAGATACCATCAAGAAGTCATCCTCCACCTCCTGATCAAGAACCATACTTAGAGAATCAGATCCTCTTTTTTCTTCTCTTTTGTTCTTCAACAGTGGGTAATTACGTCGGAAGTACCCAATCTCGTTGCACTTATAACACTTTGCCTGTTTCTTGTCTTTCCGGGACTTTGATCGTCTTCTTTATTTTTTTCTTTTCTTTTTTCCTCCAAATCTCTTTTCTATAGTCAAACATTTATATGCAGTACCGAGTTAATATCTTGATAGTATAATATCTCTTTCTCGTAGAGTAGTATCATGACCAGGGGATCATGGGAAGGGGGCAGCGAACAAAGCAACAACAATGACTTATCTTCCTCCTCCATCTTCACTCTGATATTCAGTAATTCATTGCTCAATTGGTCAAATAATTGTATGTGACTTAGGACATCTCTACCTTCAACCATACGAAGGCCGTACAGCCTCTTCTTCAGCATAAGTTTGTTGCACATATTCTTTCTCATGTAAAGAGTGTACAACTTTGACCAAAATTCTTTGAGAATTCTCTCTTCCAGCATTGAATAGAGAGTCAAGTCTGCTAAACACCCCCTAGTCGTTGAACATTTCTATTTCTCCATCGACATCTATTATCGATCTGTGATCCCTTCAGGCCTATCCTCCAATGCTGTATCTAGTTCATGCTATACAAGAAGATCCTCTACATGAACTTTCCACATGAAAAAGCTCTCTTTTTCATCAAACTTTTCAAAATCTATCTTTATGCTACTCTCCATGACTGGATTAAAGTCAAATAATAGAAAAATCACTAACATAGATGAGAAATACTTCGACGGGATCTTGCTGAAATTTTAGCCTTTGTAGATCTCTTCTTTTTGTTTTCTCCTTCCTACTCGACGCGATCCATCCTCTGATACCAATTTAAAGAGCAAATCCTGGACCTTAGGAGATCTGAAACCAGCAACCAAGAGGCTCCAAATAGGAGGAGGTAGCAACAAGGAAGGGAGAGAGTGCCTAGAAGGGGGGCGGCCACACTATGGATAGGGTTTTAGAGGGGGTGCCTAGGGTTTGATGGCGCCTAGGGCTCCTTGCTTCTAGGTGGTGGCTGGGGTTTGTCCAAATAAGTGAGGTAGCAACCAAAGAGAGAAAAAGAGATTAGGAGAGAGATAGATTGGAAGAAAAGAGTTCTGTATTCCTTGGATTGGTGAATACCCTAATACAATGTGTGTGTCTATATATATATATATATATAAGGCCAATGTGGCCCAATCCAAAAACTTTTAGGGCTAACCCAATGAGATTAAGTTAATTCCAAGTCCATGTATATCCATGACTTCACTCAATCACAACCTATGGATCCAAGCCTAGCCCAATATAGGTTATGTTGGAAATTATGTCCCAAAGCCAATCATCAGCCTTTGACGATTGAGATATTATAATTGATTTATTAATTAATAAATAATATTTTGGCATCTTTTTTCATCACAAATTTACATCTTCTAATAAACTCCATTATTGTGATAAAGTTCTTAGGACTATTTACTTTCGATAAAGAGAGGATTTATCGATTAGTCCTTAAATTTATTCACGACCAAATGATAGACTATTAATTAGGATGACAGCGTCTATCGAGCATAGGTCACTATATGCCATATAGGTTGGTTGTCCTCTAAACCAAGAAATGTAGAGACACTGGTATGGCATACAGATGAGATATATGAGTACATCGTTATTGAACGTGACCAACTCCAGAGCATTCTATTATCGAAAATGTCTCTGATGGGACATAGGTATAAGTATCCCTTAGACTTGAGATCACCTCAATGACTTACAAGCAACTCACTGTGCTTTGGTGTCGGACTAACTAAATTTTTAATTCAGCAACGGAAGGCTTTTGGGCCTAGTCAAGTGCTTACAAAGTTGGAGTATGATCAAGATGGAATTGACCACTCCAAGAGTTAGAGAAGAATGTATCACTATATTTCAATATAGCAAAACCTTGGCCAGGATAATTCATCAGATGAATTTGATATTTTGAAATACAATGTAGACAACCTGATCAGAGTTGATAATTGAACTCTGAGGTGTCCTACGAGCATTATGGTCAAGGAGATGAATTATATGAAAATTATATTTGCATGAGTTCTAAGGATGGTGTTACACATCTTTCGACTTATCCGACCATCGGATATCATTGCTAGATGGTCACTTCGATTGGTACACAAATTTATTCCTATGCTATCGACTTAGGTTCGGACCTATGAGATCGCACATATTAGAGTTCACATTCTGATCGGATGGTTGATCAGTGTTTAGAATCATTTTAGGGTTAAATAATTAATACGATTGGTGTTTAACCTAGTGCAAGTGTTGCAGGAGGATCGATTAGCAATTCATTTGCTAATTGGCTTAATTTGATTAAACCAAAAGATTGAGATTAAGTCTAATTAAATATAATTTAATTAGATTTAGTTTGGACTTGATTGGATCAAGTCTAATTGGCTTATTGGATAAGTCAAGTGCAAGAAAGAACTAGTCCTAGTCTAACTAGGACTCGGGTCTATCTAATTTTTTAATTTAATTAAAAAAATAAATTAGAATTAAATCTAATTTAATCTAATTTAATTAAATATTTAAATAGGTTAGGATCTTATTTAGTTAGGTCGGTTTACTCTTATTTTTATTTGGTTAAAAGATCTTGTTTGACCAAGTCAAAATAGGAGTCCTAGTGTGACTAGGACTCCCTATTCGTTACGTGATAGGAATGCAATGTTATTGTTAAGACATCGTGTTTATCAGTTTAATCCAACTTCTTAAAATAATTAAAAATTTATAGATAGCAGTGAGTCAGATAGAATCCACAGGGAAGATAGTGTTTTTAGATTTGAAATCTTTAATTTTTGAAAAGAAAAAAAAAAGTTTTGGAATCAAAAGTGAAGTCAAAAAATTAAAAAAAATATAAAAATTTAAACTTGGTACTAAGATCTACTAGTTAGATCTTAGCATCTACTTGCAATAAAATAAAAAGTAATTATTAAAGTATAAAAATTAAATTATAATAAAAATAAAAAGTAAGAAATTAAAGTATAAAAAAATAAAATTTTTATTAATTAAAATTTTAGAATTTAAATATATAAAATTTAAAAAAAATAAAATAGCCCGATCTTTGATCTTGGATCGGCATTGGCAGAAAGATGGTGTAGAAACCTAGCTCTTCTTCTCGGCATCCATTACTTCGAAGCAGCCTTTAACCCATAGCCTGGCTTCGCCTTATACCAAAGCTTCACTTTGATTAGAGATGTTGATTTTTGGAGGCTTAGGATCCTTTTTATAGAGCTAGGAGGGTTGGATATTTATTTTTGAAGGCAATATGGGACTAATAGCCTTTGTAATCATCAAAATATAAAAAAATTTGAATAAAATTTGAATCAAAATAGCTCTGATATGACTTTGATAATTTTGGTGAGATCTAGCCATTCAATAGAAATCCAACGGTCCAAAAATCATCAAAATTAGATGAGTATCGGGCCAGATCAGGTTGGATTAAATTTTGACCATCCGATCGTACGTTGATGGAGGAAATCTGGCCATAAATCATGCGTCGGAAGTCCTGATCATCGCCAAGAGTGTTCTGGACCATCGGATCATCCCCTGGATTGAGTGCTGTCGTCCGATGGTGATCCAAGTGAAATCAGAAACCAAATCAGAGTTGGAATAAACTTTGACCGTCCGATCTTAACCATAAGCAACCACAGCCATCCGATAGCGTAATTACTATTCCCATGGACCACGTGGATTGGCCGCACCGCACACCATAGCCAATCAGTGCTCTTGTCGCTGAGTGAAAAGACCAAAATATTCTGTGAGCTGCGATAAATTTCTATAGACCCTTTAAGGGTCCAGGTCCGCCACATGTTGCTTTGTAATTTATCGATTGCTGCTGAGCTGGTGGTCTATGTCTGGATCATGAACCGGCTTGATAGCTTGGCTTGGCTTGTGGAGCCGACTGAGCCTTTTTTTTTATTTAATTTTTTTTTATTTTATTTCTTTAAAAATTTATATCTTTTTCGTTTTAGCTCTGTTTTACTCAAAATTTATTTCATTATGATCAAAAAAATGAGCTCTTTCCATTAATAATAAAATTTTATTTTTTAATTTTTATTATTTTTTTAATTAATTTTTTAATTAATAAAAATATATTTTTAAAAAAAATTATATATAAATTGATTAATAATTCTTAAAAATTAATATAAATTAATTAATAAATTAATACTTTTATTAGTGAATTTATGATGCTTATCACATCCTCCAACTTAAGCTTTGCTCATCCTCGAGTAAAGAAAGAATTTAGTTTTAAATATCTTTTAACTTTAGAGTTTCGAATTTTATCTAAGTAATTTTCAAAATAGCCATTGATATTCAGTAGAGCTTAAATAAGACATATTATTGGGGTATTAATACTTATCAATAGAAAAATTAAGTAAAAAATATTAAATTTTTTAGAACTTTTTCTAAATTATCCCACCTTTATCTCTGATTTGTCTAAACTTTCATATAGGCAAGTGTATTACTACTTCCATCCTTCATTTGTTGATTTTTATTTTCACATTACCCACTTTTTGACGTGAATATCATTGCTTACTTAGGCAACGGGATCTGGTTACTCATGGGAAATCAATATATATATATTTTTTTTAACGTTGTATCACTATTGAGTGTCTTAATTTCTTAAGCTTTCTATTTGATCCATGTAGCGAGTCTTGGGCCAATGACTTCCAAATCAGTTGGCTTTAGGACACTAGGTATAGAATACCCCTCGAGCTTACTAGCTCGAATCAAATTGGCTATAAGTTAAGACTAGCTTTACAATGAGCTTCTTTGCCCTTCTCACCTTTTGATGTGAAACTCAATGCTTGCTTAGGCAAAGAGGCCCGGTTACTCAGTGAGAAGTACTTGGAAACTATTTTATTAAAATAAATTTGTTATATGAAGAAACATATAGTTACCCTACACAAGCCTATAAAAAGTAGACTTTTCTTTGATGCTAGTAGAAATAATTAGAAATGCTTCAAGAAAAAACTTTTTATGTTCTAGACTTAACTCTTTATTGAATTTTCTTAATACTTGATTCCTCAATATCTCACAGATTCTCTGATCTGTGTATCAATTTTTTTTTAAAAATGCTTAGTTTAATTCGATTCTTAAGCATAATCAGGTGTCTAAATACTAAATACTAACTTTTTTGAGGACTTAAAATTTTAAAATTTTTATTTTTTTCTTCCTCCAACTTAATCGACATTGTCCTCAATGGAGAAGAAAAAAATAAAGGATGTAATAAAGAACATGGAAGAATACACCTGACTATATTTTTGGTCCAGCACATGCCTTTGAAAATTTGGGCTCTCCCTCCAACTTATTCAAATTATCCTAAAAAAAAAATAAACTAAAAAGATAAATTAGATAAAAACTAAATATTGGGTTGCCTCCCAACAAGCGCTAAGTTTACCATCTTCAGCCAGACACAATGCAGCTTACTATCCTGTGTCGAATATTGGATTGACAAATTCCAATGGTTTTGGATTGCCAATCTCAGAAAGTTGATTTATAATCCCATTATTGATATAATTCATTATTAATTTTAGAGATATAATTTATGATTCCATTCTCAGACCCATATTTATTAAGAATTTCTCCTATTTGTTCTTCTAAAATACTCATGAATGGAGTTTTAGGAGTTAAGTTTGATTCAATGGGTGCTGGAATGGTGACTAAAGGCTGTTTTAATTTTGGAGGTAAATTAATGTGATCTTGCTTAAACAACTCTATTGATATTTCATTACATGCCTCTTAATTTTTATAAGAAGAATTGGCTTCTTGGGTTGAAGAGAATAGGACATTAGGCTTATAAGTCTCAGATAAATCATCTATTCTCTTTTTCCTTTTTTCTATCTCATTTAAACTGAAAGTAGTATCAGTACTAATTTTTGGCTCAGGTTCTTCTATGTGGTTAGTCTCAATACTAATCAGTTTCTCTAAATTTTCATTTTGGCTAGCATCAGTACTAGCCTCTCTCACCTGATCTTGGTATGGGTCCATAAGAATCCTATAGCTTTTAAGTTCAGGAATTACTTTGGCATTCTCAAATTGGGGATTCTTAGATGAAACATTAGATTGATAATTTAATCCAAGTGGTTGGTGGACATTAGATGGATTGTTTGAAATTGATAGGTTCGGTAGTTGATCTAGTTCTCTCCTCGTGTTAGACTCAACTAATTATCCTATTTGAGCTTCTAGCCTGGTGATTGATTGTTGTTGAGTTAGAATTAATTATTGAAGTTGATTGAATTTATCATCGGCTAGATTGGTCTATTGAGGAGGTGGGTATGAGGGCTGATTATAATATGATGGCTGGATAAACTGACTAGGCTGACCATTATTATAGGCATAATTTTGGTATTGGGATCTATTTTGATAATTTTGCATAAGTAAAATTTGGGTCTGAGCCTGAGTCTGTTGGGATGTCCAAGAAAAATTAAAGTTACTCCAATCTAGATTATATGAATTTGAAAATAGGATCATTAATCAATTTGGAGTATCCTTGAGCAGCTTGAACTTGTTCTTGGATAAAATGTGGAAACTGTGCAGTCATAGGACATTCACTCATATGATGGGTTGGGCTAGCACAGATTGAATAAGTCTCCTGATAATTAGAAGATGATGTGAATTGTACAGGAGATTGTTGACCTAGGATTAGGAGTTGATCTAATTTCTGAGCAAGAAGGTCAACTTTATCTAATTTTTGGACTATTAGGTTCATATTAGCCATTTGATTATTAGGTTTAATATGAATCAACCATTCAATTAAATTCAACTAAATCAAAAAAAGTGATTTTCTACCATGTATGTATTAGTGTAACCCTAATGTATGGTTTAAAATTTTTTTAGAATATTTTAAAATTATATATATATATATATATTATTTTATTATATTAAAAATTAAAATTTTTAAATTATTTTATTTATTAATTTTAATTTAATTTAATTTAATTATTATTTTTAATATTTTTTTAGTTAGTTTAATTTAATTTTTATTTTATTTTATTTTTAGAGGAGAAAGAAGAAGAAAGAAAGAAGAGTTCTAAAGAAGAGGTCCTAAGGAGTCCTAGAACTAAGAAGAGAGAGAAGAATTAAGTTTAATTAGGTTTGATGTTGGTTAGCAATCAAGTTGGTCAATCAATCCTGACTAAGGGTTATCCTAGATCTAGACAGCTCCTAACTGCCAAGGTCACCTTCAAGCCCTCCAAGTGTAGGATTAGCCAATCAACTAGCCAGGTAAGTGTAAGATCGGTGGGAGTCCCCCCGTTGCTTGCCTTAGACACCAATTGTGCTTGGCCAGATAAGCGAACGAAATCAATTAGAAACCACCTTCCTTCGGGCCCAGTCATCCCTGAACCACTTTCCTAGACACCAGTCAAATTGACTAACCCTAACCTGGTTCAACTCTTAGGGTTTCTTGTCCTATTGAGCTCGAGTTCCTAGGGTTGATGTCTGATTGATTTTAAAATTAAAGGCTTAGGTCAATGCAGGATGCTGGTTGGTTGTTTGTGGGCTAAGGAAGGGTGATCAAATCCCCACCTTATCTTATTTAATTGGGTTATGCCCTTAATTTTAATTTGATTTAATATGAATATGCATAAAAAGTTTTCAATCAAAGGGTTCTATGAAATTTAAACTAGATGCATGTAACTAATTGAATTCTGAAAGACTTACCTTGCCTCCAGCAATCACCAAAAAAACTAAAAATAAAAATAAAAATAAAATTAATATGATGCATGCTCTAAGCAGTTAGAATTTTTAATCTTATCATGAGACTTTTAATTAGATTTAAATGGATATTTTTTAAATTAATTTAAAAATAAAATAAATAAATAAATAAATAAAAAGAAAAGAGGACTAGGGTTAGGATTGATCTCACCAAAATTAGATGCTTTCTTCCTTTTCTCTTTTTTTTCTACAAAATAAATAAAAAAAAAATAGTAAGCAATATTAAAAAAAATTATAATTAATTTATAAAAAAATCAAAGAAATCAAAGAAAAATAATAGCATCTATTCCTTCCCTGGCAACGGTGCCAAAAACTTGATAGGAATGCGATGTTGTCGTTAAGACATCGTGTTTATCAGTTTAATTCGACTTCTTAAAATAATTAAAAATTTATAGATAGCAGTGAGTCGGATCGAATCCATAGGAAAGGTAGTGTTTCTAGATTTAAAATCTTTAATTTTTTTAAAAAAAAATAATTTGAGTTTTGAAATCAAAAGTGAAGTCGAAAGATTAAAAATAAAAATTAAAAAAATATAGAAATTTAAACTTGGTACTAAGATCTACTAGTTAGATCTTAGCATCTACTTGCAATAAAATAAAAAATAATAATTAAAGTATAAAAATTAAATTATAATAAAAATAAAGAGTAAAAAATTAAAATATAAAAAAAATAAAATTTTTATTAATTAAAATTTTAGAATTTAAATATATGAAATTTAAAAAGAATAAAATAGCCTGATCTCTGATCTTGGATCGGCATTGATAGAAAGATGGTATAGAAACCCAGCTCTTCTTCTCGGCATCCATTGCTTTGAAGCAGCCTTTAACCCATAGCCTGGCTTCGCCCTATACCAAAGCTTCATCTTGATCGGAGATGTTGATTTCTGGAGGCTTAGGATCCTTTTTATAGAGTTAGGAGGGTTGGATATTTATTTCTGAAGGTAATATGGGACTAATAGCCTTTGTAATCATCAAAATATAAAGAAATTCAAATAAAATTTGAATCAAAATAGCTCTGATATGATTCTGATAATTTTGGTGAAATCTAGCCATTCAATAGGAATCTAACGGTCCAAAAATCATCAAAATCGGATGAGTATCGGGCCAGATCAGGTCGGATTAAATTTTGGCCATCCAATCATGCGTTGATGAAGGAAATCTGGCCACAAATCATGCGTCGAGAGTCTTGATCATTGTCGGGAGTGTTCTAGACCATCGGATCATCCCTTGGATCGAGTGCTGCCATCCGATGGCGATTCGAGTGAAATCAGAAACCAAATTAGAGTTGGAATAAACTCTAACCATCCGATCTTGACCGCAAGCAACCACAGCCGTCCGATCGTGC
>QRFJ01000491.1:22547-52386 GCA_006176705.1 Cocos nucifera
ATTTTGGATTGCCAATCTCAGAAAGTTGATTTATAATCCCATTATTGATATATTCATTATTAATTTTAGGGATATAATTTATGATTCCATTCTCAGACCCATGTTTATTAAGAATTTCTCCTATTTGTTCTTCTAAAATACTCATGAATGGAGTTTTAGGAGTTAAGTTTGATTCAATGGGTGCTGGAATGGTGACTAAAGGCTGTTTTAATTTCTGGAGGTAAATTAATGTGATCTTGCTTAAACAACTCCATTGATATTTCATTACATGCCTCTTGATTTTTGTAAGAAGAACCAGCTTCTTGGGTTGAAGGAGAATAGGACATTAGGTTTATAAGTCTCGGGATAAATCATCTATTCTCTTTTTCCTTTTTTCTATCTCATTTAAACTGAAACTAGCATCAGTACTAATTCCTGGCTCGGGTTCTTCTATGTGGTTAGTCTCAGTACTAACCAGTTTCTCTAAATTTTTATTTTGGCTAGCATCAGTACTAGCCTCTCTCACCTGATCTTGGTATGGGTCCATAAGAATCCTATAGCTTTTAAGTTCAGGAATTACTTTGGTATTCTCAAATTGGAGGATTCTTAGATGAAGACATTAAATTGATAATTTAATCCAGGTGGTTGGTGGACATTAGATGGGTTGTTTGAAATTGGTAGGTTCGGTAGTTGATCTAGTTCTCTCCTCATGTTAGACTCAACTAATTATCCTATTTGAGCTTCTAGCCTGGTGATTGATTGTTGTTGAGTTAGAATTAATTGTTGAAGTTGATTGAATTTATCATCGGCTAGATTGGTCTATTGAGGAGGTGGGTATGAGGGCTGATTATAATATGATGGCTGGATAAACTGACTAGGCTGACCATTATTATAGGCATAATTTTGGTATTGGGATCTATTTTGATAATTTTGCATAAGTAAAATTTGGGTCTGAGCCTGAGTCTGTTGGGATGTCCAAGAAAAATTAAAGTTACTCCAATCTAGATTATATGAATTTGAAAATGGGTCATTAATCAATTTGGAGTATCCTTGAGCAGCTTGAACTTGTTCTTGGATAAAATGTGGAAACTGTGCAGTCATAGGACATTCACTCATATGATGGGTTGGGCTAGCACAGATTGAATAAGTCTTCCTGATAATTAGAAGATGATGTGAATTGTGTAGGAGATTGTTGACCTAGGATTAGGAGTTGATCTAATTTCTGAGCAAGAAGGTCAACTTTATCTAATTTTTGGACTATTAGGTTCAGATTAGCCATTTGATTATTAGGTTTAATGTGAATCAACCATTCAATTAAATTCAACTAAATCAGAAAAAGTGATTTTCTACCGTGCATGTATTAGTGTAACCCTAATGTATGGTTCAAAAATTTTTTAGAATATTTTAGAATTATATATATATATATTATTATTTTATTATATTAAAAATTAAATTTTTTTAAATTATTTTATTTATTAATTTTAATTTAATTTAATTTAATTATATTTTTAATATTTTTTTAGTTAGTTTAATTTAATTTTTATTTTATTTTATTTTATTTTTAGAGGAGTAAGGAGAAGAAAGAAAGAAGAGTTCTAAAGAAGAGGATCCTAAGGAGTCCTAGAACTAAGAAGAGAGAGAAGAATTAAGTTTAATTAGGTTTGATGTTGGTTAGCAATCAAGTTGGTCAATCAATCCTGACTAGGGGTAATCCTAGATCTAGACAGCTCCTAACTGCCAAGGTCACCTTCAAGCCCTCCAAGTGTAGGATTAGCCAATCAACTAGCCAGGTAAGTGTAAGGTCGGTGGGAGTCCCCCCGTTGCTTGCCTTAGACACCAATTGTGCTTGGCCAGATAAGCGAACGGAAACCAATTAGAAACCACCTTCCTTCGGGCCCAGTCATCCCTGAACCACTTTCCTAGACACCAGTCAAATTGACTAATCCTAACCTGGTTCAACTCTTAGGGATTCCTTGTCCTATTGAGCTCGAGTTCCTAGGGTTGATGTCTAATTGATTTTAAAATTAAAGGCTTAGGTCAATGCAGGATGCTGGTTGGTTGTTTGTGGGCCTAAGGAAGGGTGATCAAATCCCCACCTTATCTTGTTTAATTGGGTTGTGCCCTTAATTTGATTTAATATGAATATGCATAAAAAAATTTTCAATCAAAGGGTTCTATGCAATTTAAACTAGATGCATGCAACTAATTGAATTCTGAAAGGCTTACCTTGCCTCCAGCAATCACCAAAAAAAATAAAAATAAAAATAAAAATAAAACTAATATGATGCATGCTCTAAGCAGTTAGAATTTCTAATCTTATCATGAGACTTTTAATTAGATTTAAATGGATATTTTTTAAATTAATTTAAAAATAAAATAAATAAATAAATAAATAAAAAGAAAAGAGGACTAGGGTTAGGATTGATCTCACCAAAATTAGATGCTTTCTTCCTTTTCTCTTTTTTTTCTACAAAATAAATAAAAAAAATTAGTAAGCAATATTTAAAAAAATATAATTAATTTATAAAAAAATCAAAAAAATCAAAGAAAAAAATAATAGCATCTATTCCTTCCCGGCAACGGTGCCAAAAACTTGATAGGAATGCGATGTTGTCGTTAAGACATCGTGTTTATCAGTTTAATTCGACTTCTTAAAATAATTAAAAATTTATAGATAGCAGTGAGTCGGGATCGAATCCACAGGAAGGTAGTGTTTTTAGATTTGAAATCTTTGATTTTTTTAAAAAAAAATAATTTGAGTTTTGAAATCAAAAGTGAAGTCGGAAAGATTAAAAATAAAAATTAAAAAAATATAGAAATTTAAACTTGGTACTAAGATCTACTAGTTAGATCTTAGCATCTACTTACAATAAAATAAAAAATAATAATTAAAGTATAAAAATTAAATTATAATAAAAATAAAGAGTAAAAAATTAAAATATAAAATAAAATTTTTATTAATTAAAATTTTAGAATTTAAATACATGGAGTTTAAAAAAAATAAAATAGCCTGATCTCTGATCTTGGATCGGCATTGGCAGAAAGATGGTGTAGAAGCCCAGCTCTTCTTCTCGGCACCCATTGCTTTGAAGCAGCCTTTAACCCATAGCCTGGCTTCGCCCTATACCAAAGCTTCACCTTGATCGGAGATGTTGATTTCTGGAGGCTTAGGATCCTTTTTATAGAGCTAGGAGGGTTGGATATTTATTTCTAAAGGCAATATGGGACTAATAGCCTTTGTAATCATCAAAATATAAAGAAATTCAAATAAAATTTGAATCAAAATAGCTCTGATATGACTCTGATAATTTTGGTGAAATCTAGCCATTCAATAGGAATCCAACGGTCCAAAAATCATCAAAATCGGATGAGTATCGGGCCAGATCAGGTCGGATTAAATTTTGGCCATCCAATCATGCGTTGATGAAGGAAATCTGGCCACAAATCATGCGTCGAGAGTCTTGATCATTGTCGGGAGTGTTCTAGACCATCGGATCATCCCTTGGATCGAGTGCTGCCATCCGATGGCGATTCGAGTGAAATCAGAAACCAAATTAGAGTTGGAATAAACTCTAACCATCCGATCTTGACCGCAAGCAACCACAGCCGTCCGATCGTGCAATTACTATTCCCATGGACCGTCTGGACCGACCGCACTATACACCGCAGCCAATCAGCGCTCTTGTCGCTGAGTGAAAAGACCAAAATACCTTGTGAGCCGCGATAAATTTCTGTAGACCCTTTAAGGGTCCAGGTCCGCCGTGTGTCGCTTTGTGATTTATCGATTGCTGCTAAGCTAGCGGTCTATGCCTGGATCGTAGACCGGCTGATGGCTTCGATGGCTGAGTCGGCTTTGATGGCTTGGCTTGGCTTACGGAGCCGACTGAGCCATTTTCTTTTTTTTATTTAATTTTTATTTATTTTATTTCTTTAAAAATTTATATCTTTTTCGTTTTAGCTTCGTTTTACTCAAAATTTATTTTGTTGTGATCAAAAAAATGAGCTCTTTCGATTGATAATAAAATTTTATTTTTTAGTTTTTATTATTTTTTTAATTAATTTTTTAATTAATAAAAATATAAATTTTTCAAAAATTATATATAAATTGATTAATAATTTTTAAAAATTAATATAAATTAATTAATAAATTAATACTTTTATTGGTGAATTTATGATGCTTATCATTATGCCACCTAATCCTCACACCCCATCCTTTTCTTTTTGTGTTTTTATGTGAATAATCTTTATGCCCCAAGCAATCTCAAGCCTCCCTTCTCTCTTCCTTTTTCTCGTATGGAAGTTTGTTGGAAGACCAAGTCAAAAGGAGAATTAGTTTTGCTTAAGGATTCTATGAGATAGAATCCTTGTCAACTAAAACTCTTCCCATAAGTGTGCCGACCCATTCTTTCTTATTTTCTTTGATTTTCATGGTAAAACAGGATATTTTTGTGTGCCCCCCTTGCTGGTCCACAGCAAAAAAAAAGATGGGGGTACCCAAGAGTTGGACGCCCCAATAACTTTTCTTATTTGGTCCTTTCTGGTCTAGGTTTTTGACCTAACTTGGACTCTGCATATCTTTTTATTTAAAGAGAATTTTTGGCTAAAATTTTTATGTATTATATACATTTGAGAGGTGCTTTTTGGTGTAGAAAAATTAGAGAAACATTCATCTAGATTGTAGAGATATTAAAAACATAAATTAGGATGTCTAGAAAAAGAACAAAGAAGAAGAAGAGGATCTTCTTCTAGGGTTTTTGTTCCAAATCTCTTCCTCTCTTTTTGTGAGCTTTTGAGAGGTGTCTTAGCATCACAATCTTTCTCTTTTCTTCTAATATTTTGGAGTATTCAAGTTTTAAAGAAGAAATCATCGGATCAACCATCGAAGAGAGATCAGCATAGTGCTAAGATACTGTGCTGATTTTTTGCATCAGGATCTCTGATCATGTTCATGGGCTCGTGTGGATGACTCCTAGAGGCCGGATGCATGTGTGGTTCATGACTTCATGCTCAAGCTTAGATCAGCAAGTTAGAATATCTAACTTGCTCAGGTAATAGATCTGATCTATTAACTTAATACCTGCGTTTGATGTAGTATAGATTTAGGTTGATTTAATCAACTTTTTCTTTCTTGTTTGATTTTAATTTTTGATTTAATATCATACCTTGATTATATAATAGATCTAAGATCTAGGTATTTATATATTTATTTAAATAAATATTTAATTTATTTAAGTCTTTCGCTGTATGATCTTGAAAAAGTTTTAAGATCTATCTGTGAAATCCTAGATCTGGTTCCTTCAATTGGTATCACAGCCTAGGTTCTTGTTACATGATTTTTATGCATGTTTAGATTATTTCTTATATTAGATCTAATTTATAATTTAATTATTAAATTTAAAATTAAAAAAAAATTTAGATCTCATGAACTGCCATAAGATTGTCCTGCTGTAAGGTTTACCCCTTATAGTGAAAAGGTTATCCTAATTCATGATGATCTGACTTTAATTATAAATTTATTAAATTTAATCTAATTTTATTTATAATTTAATATATTTTAAATCATTTTAAATCCAAAAATAAAATATTTTAGGTTGCACGAACTGCCATAAGGTTGTCCTGCTATAAGATTTATCCTTTACAATGAATAGGTTATCCTAGTATGTCCTGATCTAAAATATTAATCATAAAATTTTAGATTAGATCTAAGAGATTTTATGATCTAATTAAAAATATTTTAATCTAATTTCAATCATCATAAATATGTTAGATTTGATCTAGAAAGATTTATAATAGATTATTATTGAAACTATTTCAATTACATGAATCTATTTAGATTAGATCTAAAGTAGTTTTATGTTTATTTTACTTGCATATTGATGATAAATCAAACATGCAACTTGGTTGATAGAACCATGTTGTAAAAATATTTTATAAATATGAAAATCATTTTTGAAAAGCTGAACCCCAACCCTCAGCCCAAAACTTAATTGAGAATTAAGAAGTTAATTGATTAGGATCTAAGATTGTGAATTGAAGATCCTAAGACATAAATTATAACAAATTGGGTTAAATGGGTTAGTGGAGATTAGGTCTATTAATTGGGTTAGACCTTGTGTTAGATTAAATAATGGACTTAATTAGAGAATTAACTAAATCTAATCAATTATTATCTTATATTAGGTCAAGGATTCTCTAGATCAATTACAATAGTTGTAGTTGGTCAAGTTCATATTTTTAATAAGATCCAAGATGGACTAGATTCTTAGATACGCAGTCTAGCACAAACTATTAGGTTGATCTAATTGAAACTAATTAAATTAATTGGTATCTAAGGTAAACCAGATCGGTGGGTTTTAATTGGCAGCCCACTTACTTGGCCATTTTTTATGGTGTCTAAGGCAAGCTTTGGCAGACCTTTCCACCGATCAAACTTATCTGACCTTTTGGTGAGATTATGTTTTGATTGAATCACTTGACTACTCGAGCTGACCCATGTTAGCTAGGTAAATCAGTGTGACTTATTTAGGTGCTCCTAAACTAGCCTATTAGTAGTCTCTCTTAAGCTGACTTGGTGAAGTCAGTGGAATAATCATAACAAGTTGATTAATTTGATCTACTCACTTCTATAAATAAATTCTCTAAAATTATTAGATCCCTAAAATGAAATAGTTATATGATAACTGGATCATAGCCTTCCATTAAAATAGATGATAATGGGTTCATCAGTTGGATAATCATTGGAGGCCCAAAGGCCTGGTGCTTATCGGTTGATGAAATTATCATTCAATATATGATCTTTTTGATACATCTTTCTAAATAGTGGTCAAGTGGGTCAACCAAAGTTAGGCCTGATCATTCATTGGTTAGATGGGCTAAGTATGATCATGTTAATGGTTGGACCTAACTAGACCCTTTTCTGAGAAGACCAAGGCCAACTGATTAGGGGCTGGAGCATAATTTAATTATTAAAAATTATTTAAAGAAATAATTGGTTATGAACCTATCTTTAGATGTACATGGGTTGGTCAACCAAAGTTGGGCTTGTGTGTAGTCTGTATGGATTCTAGTACCCACTAAGAAATTAGGATAATTTCTCGAATTGAATGTAGAGGCTATCAATTTGAATAAAATAGTGGAAGAAACCTTTTGATTAAAATCCAAATCTTTAGGTTTCATGAATCAATTACTAAATAAGTTTTGATTTTTCTTTGTGCAGACATGGCCACTTTTCTATCGCTCTGATCATTGTTGGATAATGATAAGTTGGTGGGATCCAACTTCGATAGCTGGTATCAAAAGTTGAAGATTGTCCTAGAGCATGAACGGATTCTATATATGCTGATGGATCCTGCACCTGAGGAGCCAGCTGCCAATACACGTGAAACAGTCAGAGACACTTATCAGAAGAGGCTCAGTGATCGAACCACGGTGTGCTACATTATGTTGGCTGCGATGAGCGATGAGTTCAGTCATAGGTTTGAGACAGCTCGGCCAAATGAAATGCTCCAAGTGTTGGAGGATTCTTTTGGCACACTCGATGATGTTGAGAGGCATAAGACTAGTTACGCCATCTTCAATGCTAGAATGCAGGATGGAGCCTCTGTCACTGACCATGTACTATACATGATCGAGCTGATAGAGCGCTTGAGTAAACTCAACTTTTTCTTGCATGAACAACTTAAGAAAGATGCAATACTGAACTCACTGCCAAAGTCTTATCTTCCTTTCCTTACTCATTATAGAATGACAAAATCTGAAGTAAACTACCATGGCTTACTAGATTACTTTAGAACTTTGAGAAGGATCACTAGCTCCATAAAGAGTCGGTGAACTTAGTGGGAGGTTCGTCTTTTGGTTCTCAACCTTTTAGGAAAGAAAAGAAGAACAAGAAGAAGAAAACAAAGAAGGTGCAAGTTCAGGCTGGGACATCAGTGCAAGACCAGACCAGGAAGATCAAGCCCAATAAGAATCAAGCTAAATGCTTCTTTAACAAGAAGCGAGGGCATTGGAAGGAGAACTATCCTTAGTACATTGCCTCCCTGAATTCGAGAGGCAGAGAAAGAAGCAAGCTATTGGTGGGCAATGTATTTATATGATAACTCCTTGCAATTTTTCTATTTGTGATATTACTAACTGGGTATTGGATACTAGTAGCCCTTACCATATTTACAATTCGTTGTAGGGGTTGTAGGTCAGTAGAAGATTCGAGCAAGGTGAAAGATTCCTGAACATTAGAGATGGAAGACCAGTTTTAATTCTAGCTTTAAAAATTTTGAAACTTGTATTTGAATCTCATACCATTGTTCTTAGTAATTATCATTTCTATCCTAGTTTCTTTTTAAATATCATTTCTGTAGGCCTTTTGGCTATGAACAATTATAAAATTTTAATAAAAAAATAAGTTTTTAATGTCATTGTGAATGGTGTTACTATTTTCTATGGACAATTGAACAATGGTGTATATATGTTATTACAACCTATTAATATAGTCTATTCTAGTGGCAGGCATTCTAGATTAGAGATATCTACTTATGGCACTGTAGGCTAGGTCATATAAACAAGAATAGGATAAACAGGTTGGCTCAAGAGGAAATCTTCGAAGTCAGTGATTGTGAATCACTTTCAACCTGTGAGTCCTGTCTTCTTGATAAAATGACCAAGTCATCTTTTACTGAAAATGGTAAGAGAGCCAATGAGCTCTTAGGTCTAGTACATACTGATATATGTGGATCAATGAGCACATGTGCCAGAGGTGGATATGTCTACTTCATCACTTTCATAAATGATCTATCCAAATATGGATATGTCTATCTGATGAAATATAAGTTAGATTCTTTTGAAATATTCAAATGATTCTGAAGTGAAGTAGAAAAATAAACTAGAAAGAGTATTAAAACTCTTTGGTCTGACTAAGGAGGAGAATACTTTTCTCATGAGTTTCTCATATATCTAGAAGAGAATGGGATTCTCTTCTAATAAACTCCTCTTGAAACACCACAGCATAATGGTGTGTCTAAAAGAAGAAATCGAACTCTGTTAGATATGGTTCGATCCATGATGGGATTTGCCAGCTTGCTGATATCCTTCTGGGGATATGCACTCGAATTGGCTTGTTATCTATTAAATAGAATTTCAAGTAAGTCTGTAGTTAAAATTTCATATGAGATATGGACAAGGCGTAAGCCAGCACTTTCACATCCTAGGGTTTGGGGGTGCCCGACTTATGTTAAACAGTTAATTACAGATAAACTTGGACCTAGGTCTGACAAGTGTACATTCATAGAAAACCCAAAAGAGATCAAAGGATACTATTTATACCATGCTGATAAACAAAAGATGTTTGTCAGCCTTAGGGCAACCTTTTTAGAAAAGAAGTTTCTTGGTGAAGGAACTGTTACCTCTAAGGTTGAATTTGATGAAGTTTAATAGATAGAAAGTCTGACATAGAATGTTGAACCTAAGTCAGATTTGATCAGATCAGATCTGAAGCCTAGTGAACCCGCACTATTAAGGTGATCCGGTAGAGTACCGCACCATCTGGATAGATACTATGGATTCTTGGTTCGGGGTGGTGATCCCATCGAACTCGATGAGAACAATGAGGACTCGATCACTTATATGGATGTGATGCAGAGATCCGACTCTGAAAAATGGCTAGAAGCCATGAGATCCAAAATGGATTTCATGAAGGTCAATGATGTATGGACATTAGTTGATCCACTTGAAGGGGTTAAATCCATTGGATGTAAATGGGTATTCAAAAAAAAATGAGGCACAGATGTAAAGGTGGAGACCTGTAAAGCCCATCTAGTTGCCAAGAAATATCATCAATATTATGGTATTGACTATGATGAGACATTCACCCCAGTGGTAATGCTCAAATTCATTCGGATAATGCTTGCAATAGCTGCCCACCTGGACTATGAAATCTATCAGATGGATGTGAAGATGGATTTCCTAAATGGAGAGCTAACCAAAGAGGTGTATATAATACAACCTGAGGAGTTCACATCCATAGATGAGTCTAAGGTGTGCAGGCTTTAGAGATCCATTTATGAATTAAAGCAAGCATCTCAGAGTTGGAACATACATTTTGATAAAGTGATCAAAACATATGGCCTTGTTAAAAACAAAGAAGAACTCTGCATTTACAAATGGGCAAATGGTCCAGCAATGGTATTCCTTATTTTGTACGTGGATGATATTCTCTTAATCAGAAATGACATCCCCGCACTACAAGGAATAAAAGTCTGATTGTCATCACAGTTCTCCATGAAGGACTTGAGTGAAACATCCTACATCCTAGGGATGAAGATCTATAGAGATAGATCTAAAAGGATGCTTGGTATATCCCAATCTACGTACATAGAAACTGTGCTGAAGAGGTTCAGTATGAAGAATTTCAAAAGAGGCTATCTTCTGATAGGCCAAGAAATTTCTCTCTCTAAGAAGGATTATCCGATAACTCCTGAAGAGAGAGAGCGTATGAGTAGAATTTTATATGCTTTGATAGTGGGATCTATTATGTATGCAATGACATGTACAAGATCAGATGTGACATACTAGGAGTGGTGAGTAGATACCAGTCTGACCCTAGAGAAAATCATGGAAATATGGTTAAAAATATCCTTAAGTATTTATGAAATACTAAGGACCAATGGTTGGTTTATGGTGAGTTAGATCTGAAGCTTGTGGGGTTTATAGACTCCAGCTTTCAATTTGACCATGATGATAGTAAAAGTGTGTCGGGATATATCTTTACTCTAAATGGTAGAGCCATCTGCTGAAAAAGTTTCAAGCAATATACAGTGGCTAACTCTGTTTGCAAAGTAGAGTACATGCAGCATCAGATGTAGCAAAGCTGTGTGGTTGAGAAAGTTTATAACCGAGCTCGGAGTAGCACCCACCATTGATGGTCCAGTCCTGCTCTATTGCGACAGCACTGGTGCCATAGCTCAAGCAAAGAAACTAAAGGCACACCAACGGACAAAGCACATTTTGTGCCGCTTCTATTTGATCCGTGAGATCGTAGATCATGGTGACATCGACCTTCAAAAGATCGATGGAAAGGAGAACCTAACCGACCCCTTCATTAAAGCTCTGGTAATCAAGGAGTTCGAAACCATAAGTCGAAGATGAATATTAGATTCTGTGCCAAGTGGCTTTAGGACAAGTGGAAGTTGTTGAAAATTATGTTCCAAAGCCAATCATCAACCTTTGACAATTAGATATTGTAATTGATTTATTAATTAATAAAAAATATTTTGGCATCTTTTCTCATCATAAATTTACATCTTCTAATGAACTCCATTTTTGTGATGAAGTCCTTAGGACTATTTAGTTTCGATAAAGAGAGGATTTATCAATTAGTTATTAAATTTGTTCACGACCAAATGATAGGATCTTAATTAGGACGACAGCATCTATCGAGCATAGGTCGCTATATGTCATATAGGTTGATTGTTCTCTTAACCAAGAAGTATGGAGATACTGGTATGGCATATAGGTGAGATGTATGGGTATATCGTCATGGAACGTGACCAACTCTAGAGCATTCTGCTATCGAAAATGTCTCTGATGGAATATAGGTATAAGTATCTCTTAGACCTGAGATCACCTCAATGACTTGCAATCAACTCACTGTGCTTTGGTACCAGACTAACTAAATTTCTAATTCAGCAATAGAAGGCTTCTAGGAACAGTCAAGTACTTGCAAAGTTGGAGTGTGATCAAGATGGAATTGTTCACTCCAAGAGTTGGAGAAGAATGTATCACTATATTACAATATAGCAAAATCTTGGTCAAGATAATCCATCAGATGGATTTGATATTTTGAAATACAATGTGGACAACCTGATCAGAGTTGACAATTGAACTTTAAGATGTCCTACGGGCATTATGGTCAAGGGGATGAATTATATGAAAACTATATTCGCATGGATTCTAAGGATGGTGTTATGCACCTTTCGACCTATCCGACCGTTAAATATCATTGCTAGATGGTCACTTCGATTGGTACAAAAATTTATTCTTATATTATCAACTTAGGTTCAGACCTATGAGGTCATGCACATTAGAGTTCACATTCCGATCGGATGGTTGATCAGTGATTTAGAATCGTTTTAGGATTAAACAATCAATATGATTGGTGTTTAACCTAGTGCAAGTATTACAGAAAGATCGATTAGCAATTCGATTATTAATTAACTTAATTTGATTAAGTCAAAGGATTGAGATTAAGTCTAATTAAATATAATTTAATTAAATTTGATTTGGGCTGGATTGGATCAAGTCCAATTGGCTTATTGGATAAGTTAAGTACAAGAAAGAACTAGTCCTAGTCTAACTAGGACTCAGATCAAACCAATTTTCTAATTTGATTAAAAAATTAAATTAAAATTTAATTTAATTTAATTTAATATTTAAATAAGTTAGGATTTTATTTAATTGGTTAGTATACTCTTATTTTTATTTGGTTAAAAGATCTTGTTTGTCTAAGTCAAAATAGGAGTCCTAATGTGACTAGGACTCCCTATTTCTTGCACCACCTAATCCTCACGCCCCATCCTTTTCTTTTTGTATTTTTACGTGAATAATCTCCATGCCTCAAGCAATCTCACGCCTCCCTTCTCTCTTCTTTTTTCTCATATAGAAGTTTGTTGGAAGACCAAGTCAAAAGGAGAATTAGTTTTGCTTAAAGATTCTATGAGATAGAATCTTTGTCAACCAAAACTCTTCCCATAAGTGTGCCAACCAATTCTTCCTTATTTTCTTTGATTTTCATGGTAAAAGAGGATATTTTTGTATGCCCTCCTTGTTGGTCCACAGCAGAAAGAAAGGTGGGGGCGCCCAAGAGTTGGGCATATCTTTTGATATGAAGATGTATCTTTCGATATATATTTTTAATTTTTAAATAAATTATTTTTACATGTTTCATTTAATGATACAGAGCTATAAACATCCCTAGCCCATCGATTGAATAGTTGATTAAATTTTTAGCCCTTAGATCTCCTTCCTAGACTCAAACCTAAATATACGAAGCTTCTAAAAATATAAAATTAAAATAATTAAAATAATTTAATAATATAATTATCTAATGTGATAGCTAGGATGATGAGTCCAACTGATCGTGTAGCTGTAGATCTCAGAGAAGCTCCATAACCATATTATGGATGGCATCTAGGAGGTTTTGAAGTTGCTGGCTCAGAAGCCTTTGCATGATCTCCTCGACGTGTGCATCACTCTAGGTCTACGATGTCGAGGCCTGTGAGGATGTCAAAGAATATCAAGATGGTGGAGGGTCAAAACTATGATCGAATCCTATGACCCGGCTCCTACTTAACCCCCCATTGGTGTTGCGCCATCCCTCAAGATCAACGAGGGCAGAGAAGATGGGTCATCATCATACCTCTCATCAATGTATGTCGCATAACACGTCTGCAAGTTTAGAAATATATTAGTTATAATATACAAATTAGATACTATAACAACTTAATTAGTAAATAAAGTTTGAAGTTCTTACTATGATTTATTGCAACGTAAAATCTAAATAGTCATCAGTCCTCCTAGACTGGTGTGTGGCCCACCATAACTGTAGCTGATCTAGTGGATGATCCAGCTGCTATGTCTATAATAAATAAATAATAAAATTAAATTAATCAAAATATGCACATAAGAATTTTTATAGTTTTAGTGAAGAGCTTTGATATTGATTTCTTACCAGTTTATTGGCCACAATATGTATGCCAATCGAGCCATCCGTATGTCTGATCGGATCCTATTAGATAGTCCGATTCTGCCAAATCCTCTACCGCCTACTAGAGTACTCCTCACCGCTCTACTGGGCTTGCTATATGTCTGCCTGCATCCAGTGATCCATAAAGAATCTCTAGTCCGATGGTGATTGAAAATCGGAGTGCTAGATGGCAGACTACTTGAGGCTATAAAGGCCATTCGAAGTCTCTATATGGTTACCTCCTCAAAGATCTGACAGCTAGCCTCCTCATCCTAGGAAGTTTCGAATCAATAGTACTCCTACAAGATAGAAACAAGCATATATTTATATGTAATTAAAATACCAAGATATCAAAAATTTAAAAATTAAACTAGTTTTGACTTACCTGAAATATTTTCTAGGCTGCATCACAGGCTCTAGATGGTCAGCTAGAAAACTCGTTCACCAACCCCGACATCAAGCATCGAATGATGCTGGTAACCACACAAGATACTCTAGACTCTCTAAATATGCTGTAAAATTAATTTTGAAAAATAAATATTAACTCTAGAATTGCTAAATTAAAAATATATTAATTAAATTATAGTACTTACGAGCGATTTTGAACATGGATAAGCTGTCTATCCTTCAATCGAGTTGGAGGTGCGCACTGTGAGCTGGGTGGGTCCTCAACCATGACTCTATGTTTATGAGTCAGTCGCTACTACATGTGACTATAGGGTCACTAGTGATCTCCTATCATCCAAATCTGAGCATAAAATATCTAATATAAAGAATATAAATTAGCAAAGAATAAAATAATAATATCTCAAGTATTAGAGTTTAATTATCATCTAGTATGAGATATGCAGAATCATGCAAGCTGGCCGCATGATCACTCTCTCGTCGAGAGCTCTATCTTTGACTGGAATGGCTTCGACCTTTAGAAGACATGATGTATAATATCTAAAAATAAAATAAAAATCAAAACAAGCAGATGACTTAATAAGTAGTTCAAACAAAATATCTATCAAAATATAACTAGATGATCAAAATTTAACTCATGTGTAAAAAAGATTGTTAGTTAGCATCCGCAATATATCAGCAAAAAAATAATTTTCGTCCAATAATACATGATAATGTGTTGGTCTACTGGTCTCCTAATTTAGGCATTGTCTGATTCTCATCAAGCAGTACGTGATAATCCCAGTACATGAAAATGTGAAGAAGGCTCAGATTTGCCATTGAAAAGTAAGGCATTGCAAGTTTCTCTGCACTTTTAACTATGAGGTGGCTGCAAATGATTGTCTGCGATATAACTGACTATCCAAGCTTGCCCTACATTGCAAGTTCCTCTACACTAAAGAATAGTGAGATGACTACAAGCAGTTGTCTATAATGTAACAGACCATCCAAGCTTGACCATACAACAATAAGAATAGAATGCATCACCTCCATTTAGGCGCATCTCACACAGGTAATCATCATATCCTCTATCTCCAAGTCTCCGACCACCTCCTCGAGCTATAAACCAGAAGTATAATTTTTTTAAAAAAATAAAATAATAAGTTAAAAATAAAATTCATGAGCTCATGCAATCTAGTTATTTGGCAAGCTCCAAGTTCGTATGCATGGGATGCACGTCTTGACCATCCCCATTTGCAATGATGTCCTTTACTTCTATGATTATGCTTTTGAGAATGCTGCACTCTTAGGGCAATAATGAACTCATTGTCTTTATAAGAGATGTGTCAATAGAGAAATACTTGATAGTGATATAATAGTTGCCCATTCATATAGGAGTGAATTTTTGCCAAACTACAAGCATTGGTACTTGTATAGGAAGATGTGGAAGATAATATGTACAGACGAAAAGCTTTACTTATCCAATATATTTACTAATATACAAGAGCTTAATGGTGACAGGCTTGAGCATATGATTAGCACATTTGGTGGATTTAATTTGATTATCAATGGAAGCCCATGTACCAATCTTTCATATAGCAACCCAACCCTCATAGTCATGATGGACTATAGGGGTTGCTATAGTTATAGCCTTACTTAGCCTCTAGGGGGTAGCAACCCTATAGAGGGTAAGCATAACTTTAACCATACCAACCCTATCCATCATGACTATAATGATTGCAATCTAAAAGATTATTACATGGACATCCATCAATATCCAGATCAAACACCAAATATATTAATCATCTACTTAAGCCATCACCATTAATCTCTTGCACATCAGCATGGTCTTGGACAAGTAGAACCTTCGAAGCCCTTGCAATTGCATCCCATGTCTCGATCTCCATACAAGTACCAATGCTTGTAGTTTGGTATAAATCCACTCCTATATAAATGGATAACTATTCTATTCCTATCACATATTTCTTGCAAGGATAATGAGTCCATCCTTGAACTAAGAGCATAGCATTCTCAAAAGCATAATCACAGAAGTAAGAGACATCATTATAAATGAAGATGGTTTGCGATACTGCCTGAACCTTTTCTTGATTCAAGTGCTCTACATGCCGAGATCGAAGCATGTAGAGCACATCTCAGTCTCATGTTTGCAATGTTATCCAAACCTTTCCTCAGTTCGAGTACTCTACATGCCAAGGTCGGAGTATGTAAGGCATGTCTCAACCCTGTTTTTGCAGCCCGAACCTTTCCTCAAATCGAATGCTCTACATTCCGAGACTGGAGCATGCAAGGCACGTCTTGGCTCCATATTTGCAATGCTATCTAAACCTTTTCTTGGTTCGAGCGCTCTGCACGTCAAGACCAAAGTGCATAGAGCACGTCTTGGCCTCATGTTTGTAGTTCGAATCTTTCCTCAGTTCAAGCACTCTGTATGCCAAGACTAGAATGCACAAGATACATCTTGGCCCCATGTTTGCAATGCTACCTGAACCTTCACTTGGTTTGAGCACTATGCAGGTCGAGATTGATATGCATAGAGCACGTCTCAGCCTCGTATTTGTAGCCTAAATCTTTTCTCATTTTGAGCACTTTGAATGTCAAGAACAGAGTGCGTAGGGTATGTCTCGGCACTATATTTGTAGCTCGAACCTTTTCTTGGTTCGAGCACTCTACATGCCAAAACTGAAGCACGTAGGGCACATCTCGACCCCATGTTTGCAATATTGTCCGAACCTTTCTTCGATTTAAGCTCTCTACATATTGAGATCGAAGCACACAGGGCATGTTTTGACATGTGTTTGCAGCCTGAGCCTTTTCTCGATTTGAGTACTCTGCATATCAAGATCGAAATACATAGGACATGTCTTGGTCCTATATTTGCAATGCTATCTGAACCTTTCCTTGATTCGAGCGCTCTACATGTTGAGACCGAAGCACATAAGATACATCTCGACTTCATATTTGTAGCCTGAATCTTTCCTCAGTTCGAGTACTCTATATGTTGAGACCAAAAAGTATAAGGTACATCTCAACCCCATGTTTGCAATGCCATCCGAACCTTTTCTCGATTCGAGTGCTCTACATATCGAGATCAAAATTCTATATAAATTAATACTTAATTAAATAATTTTTAATATCTAATTATATTTAATTAATATAATTTAAATTAAAAAATATTTTTTAGTGATGGTATTAGCTGTCGCTAATACTCATAATAGAAGAAGGATACTATACAGAATTGAGGTATGGGCTGGCACATAGGAATTAAGGTGCGAGGAGGCATAGGTGAATAGGGACTAAGGCTTGGGGATGCGGCCACGAATGGGAGCTTGGAGAGATGGAAGATGGGAGGTGGTCGAGGGCTCGAGAAGGCGGCCCAAGTGTAGCCAGGGGGAAACCACCAGTGAGGGAAGAGAGGGTGGGCGGAGGGATCGAAGGATGGGAGAGAGGGGGTGGCGGGCCAAAATTTATAGAGAGGTGGGAGGAGACTGAGAGCTTGCGGCCAGAGGCTCAGGAAGACAGGTTGGGTGCAGTTGGGGGTAAGCTGCTGGCCTGGGGAGAGAGGGGGGTAGGGGAGACAGAAGGTTGGGGAGAGGGGGGTGGCAGGCTAGGTTTCAAGAAGGTAGGAGGAGGGTCGGGGGCTCGAAAAAATGGGCTAGGTGCAATCGAGGGGAAGCCACTAGCTGGGGGTAGAGAATGGGTGGTGGGCTGAGGTTTTGGGGAGATGAGAGACTGGAAGCTTGCGCTCGGGTGCTCGAGGAGGTGGGAGGTAGTCGGAGGTTCAGGAAGGTGGGTCGGTACAATCGGAGAGAGGTGGTTAGAAGGTGAGAGGGGGTAGCAGGAGAACCGAAGGATGGAGGAGAGGGGTGGCTAGCCAAGATTTTAGGGAGGCAGGAGGTCAGGAGATTGCACCCGGGGTCTCAGGGAGGCTGGAGGTGGCCAAAGATTTGGGGAGGTGGGCCGAGTGCAGTCGGAGGGAGGCAGTCAGAGACAGAGAGAGGGTGGCGGTGGGATTGAAGGATGTGGGAGAGGGGGTGGCAGGCCGAGGTTTCTAGGATGCAAGAGAAGGTCGGGAGCTTACAGTTGGGAGCTTAGGGAGGCAGGTTGGGTGCAGCCAGGGAAAAACGATCGGAGGCTTGGAGAGGTAGGAGGTGGTCGGAGGCTCGGGAAGGTGGGCTAAGTGTAGCCGGTGGAAGGTGGTAGGGGCTCAAGGAGGTGGGAGGCAGCATCAGGGGCTTGGAGAGGTGGCCGAGGGAGAGAGAGGGGGTGGTGGGGAGACCGAAGGGTGGGGGAGAGGGCGATGGCAGTGGAGGATAAAAACATCGGAGGAGGGGTTGGTAGGAAACGAGGATGTAGTGGATGGTGGGATGGAAAAAAGTGAGGGGGCAATGGATGGTGGTCTGAAGAAAAATGAGGGTGCATGGTGAGATTGGGGAAAACAAGGATGGAATAATTATTAGTGATGGCAACTTCCATCGCTAATAATATTCTTCCATCGCTAATATGAAAAATATTATTAACAATGATAAATACCATAAAAAATAATATTTATGTCACTAATAATTATACTTTCAAAATAATATTTTTTAATTTATTAGCGATAGTATTTTTGCCATCGCTAAAGTTGTTCCTAATATCAATTTTTTAATATTAATTTTTTCTCCTAAGTTATTTTTTAGATGGTTAAAAATTAATATTTAATTTTATTAAATTTTTAAACTTAATTAATTTATGGATCAAGTCTTAATTAATTTAAATTATATTTAATTTAATTAATCTTGACTTAATTTGAGGCTAATTGGATTTAATTTTTTAAGTAAAATTTGGATTCAAAGTCTAATTGAATTAGGTTTGACACGATTTCAAATTGAATTTGAATCGGATTCGAATCAAACCTAAATTAAAAATTATTTTTTATAATTAATTTAAATTATATTAAATTTAATTAGACTTGACTTAATTTGAATGTAATTGAGTTTTATAATCTAATTAGGACTTGGATTCAAAGTCTAATTGAATTAAGTTAGACAGAATTTTGAGTTAAATTCAAATGAAATTTCAATTATAATTAGATAAAACCTAAATCAAAATTTTTTTTTTAATTAACTTTAATCAAATTAAATTTAATTAGGCTTGACTTAATATGAAAGTAATTGAATTAGGATTAATAGGTTTTCTAATTAGATTCGAATCGAATTCGAATTGGATTTGAATTAAATTTAAATTAAAAATTATTTTTTTTAATTAATTTAAATTAACTTTAATTTGACTAATCTTGACTTAATTTGAGATTAATTAAATTTTATAAATCATGTAGGATTTGGATTCGAAGACTAATTGAATTAGGTTTAACAGAATTTCGAATTGGATTTGAATTAGATTCAAATTAGATCCGAATTGAATTCAAATTAAAAACTATTTTCTTCTAATTATTTAAATTAGCTTAAATTTACTTAGGCTTAACTTAATTTAAAAGTAATTAGATTTTACTATCCAAGTTGGACTTGAATTAAAAGTCTAATTGATTAGGATAGATAGGATTTTGAATTGGATTCAAATTAAATCCAAATTGAAAATCAATTTCTCCTAATTGATTTAAATTAAATTAAATTAAATTAATTTTAATTTAATTTGAGATTAACTAAATTTTATAATCTAAGTAGAATTTGGATTCAAAGTCTAATTAAATTAAGTTTAGCAAAATTTTGAATTGTATTCGAATTGGGTTCGAATTGGAGTCAAACTAGTTATGGATTATTAATGATGGCAAACGTACCGTTGCTAATTCTATCATCAATAATATTTTTAAATATTTTTTTAATTTAAAATATTATTAATGATAGCATGTTATTCATCGCTGATTGCCAAAATATACTATCACTAATATATATTTTATGTTTAAATACTATAAAAAAAGTTAAAAAATTTTAAATAATTTTAGTGATGGCTTATGCCGTCGCTAATAATAAAGAAGCTATTGCTGATAGTTAATTATTAATGATAGCATTTTTTTATTGCTAATTATCTAAATTTATCATTGCTAATATTTTTTATTTAAATATTTTAAAATAATTTTTAGACTTTTAGAGACGGTCTTTGTCACTGGAAATAATATATTTGCCATCGCTAACAGTATTAGTGATGGCTTTTTTTTGGTTGGTGTTGCGGTGGCAAAATGCTTTATTAGCAATAAAAATTTTTGTCGTTACTAATACCATTGCTAATATTCAATTTTCTTGTAGTAAAATTATTTCTATGTACCCTAAGTTCTCTTAGAAGAAGCTTCGATCATAATTTCTAAATTCTATTTAACTGACCATAAAAAAGACTTGAAAGTAGAAATCCTATGGCCCAAATGCATCATATCATATCCCCAAACAACCACAAAAATTTCGAACAAATTTCAGCACTAGTCCATAACTACTTTCAAGAACAAATGAAAAGTTTTCTTAGATAAAGAAAGTTAAAATCCAAAGGAAAAAAGGATGCAGCATGGACCTACCAAATGTCTAGTTTGCTTGGCTAATTGAGAACTTGGATCAAACTTTCCTACCAAATGCCTTTGCTCTAGCGAGAAATTTCACAATCGAGGCAATCCACCACTGACTCAAGAGAGGAGGAGGCAGAGATAATTAGGGCAAATTGGTGATGCTAAGGAGAGGAGGAAGAGAAGCTGGAAGATGAGGAGAAGTAGGAGAGTAGTATGCCAATAAGGAACTCGAAGTGGATGAGGAGGCTGAGAACTTGGCCAAATGAGCAGGAAAAGGATGAGAAGAAGAACCTAGAGAGGATGGATGCAATTGTTAGAGGAGGTGGCCAGATGAGGAGTAGTAGGAGGAGGAATGGCCGAAGATAATTAGGGCTTCGATGGTGGAATTGGAGATAGCTAATGGAAAAAATGGGATCCCAGCTTCGGCCTCCAATGATGCTTGTAAGCATTGTCTTATATGAAAGACACAGCTTAGCATCATCTAATTAGTAAGACATTTTTCTGACACTTCTATAAAGCATCGATAAGTTTTGGTGTAGTGTTTTAAATGTTGATGTTTTTCCTTAGCATCAATAAATCGATGAGAGTTAGGGAAAATCTTTTTTTACCATAGTGCCAATCAAATCAACCTATATTTTGATACATCATAATTTAGTTTCAATAAAAATATTTTATGCTTGACCCAAAATATTAATTTTTTACAACCAAAAATTTATTGAAGCAGTAATAATTTCACTTGAAAGGATATAGAAGAATACTGCCAAAGAGTTCTTCTAATCTATACCAGAGGATTTCGATGCCTATACTTGATGGAGAGTTACTGACTGTATTTATAGACTAGACTAGAGACTCTTTTAGACTAGCATAAATTTTTCTTTCCATCAAAGAAGCATAACCATAGTAGAGTTCTTATTTTGACCTAAGTGTATCTTTATCTCAAAAGAGTTTTAATTATTTATTATCATCTTAAGTATCTTAAATTACTTTTCAATGATTAGGTTATAGGTGGGCCACATCAAGTCTCTATTTGGGATAAGTACAATATTCTCCTACTTAGCCTATGTGTCATAATCAAGATACTGAATAGATGATAAACAAAACTATAATATGGCCATAAACTAACTCAAGTCAAAAACTTCTAGTTAAATAAGAAATTTTAATATATGAATCATAGTGATCATTTTCTAAAAAATGAATACTCCATTCCATGTATCACAATATATGAAACTCTTTATTTAAGCACTTTATACTTTTTTCTTTATCAATAACTTTATATAAGCTATTCAAAGTCTAACTTTATCTCATGAACTTTAAGTGCACATAACAAAAATCATGAACTTTAAGTGCACATAACAAAAATCATGTCCTTTATTTCTAATAAATATTATAAAAAAGCAAATAAAATAAAAATTGAACTAATGATTTTCATATGATCCACATGATCTTCAAACTGTTTAGCCGATAATCCTTTAGTCATGGGTTCTACGATCATTAATTCAGTACTAATAAGCTGGATATCCATTTCATACTTCTTGACTTGATCTTTAATAGCAAGATACTTTATATCGATATGCTTACTGCAACTTTCACTTTTATCATTCTTAAAAAAAAAACTACAGTGGAGTTATCATAATAAATCTTTATTAGCCTTACAATAAAATCGATAATTCTTAAATTAAAAATGAGATTTCTCATATATATTAACTGTGAAGTAGCTTTATAGCATATAACAAACTCTACCTCCATGATAGATGAAGCAACTATGGATCACTTATTACTTCTCCAAGAAATGGAACCTCCAGTAAGAAGAAAAATGAATTCTAAAGTAGACCTTTTTGTATCCACACATCCACCAAAATTCGAGTTCGAATAATCAATCACTTCCAAGTAATCAATATGTTTGTAGGTAAGCATGTAATATTTGGTTTCATATAGATATCGTATAATCTTTTTTGTAGCTTTCTAATGATCAAGGCCAAGATTGCTTTGGTATCTATCCAAAATTCTTACTACATGTGTTATATCAAGTCTTGTACAGACCTATGCATATATCAAGCTTTTCACTGTAGATGCCTATGAGATGTTTTTCATTTGTTTTTTTTTTAATTTATTTTATGGGTATTGATTCTGATTGAATTTATCATCTTCCATAATAGATTCAACTATAAATGTACAATCTATAATTTTAAATATTTTTAAAACTTTTTCAATGTAGATCTTTTGAGATAAATCTAAAATTCTTCATGATCTGTCTCTGTGAATCTCTATGTTAATAACATAAGAGGCTTCACCATATTCTTCATCTTAAAGATTTGGAAAAGAAATAGTTTTATCTTTTGTAGCAAATCCAAATCACTGTTTGTAGGTAATATATTATCTGCATATAGAACTAGATATATGTATTTACTTCTACTAATCTTAAGATATATGCATTAATTCATAATATTTTCTATAAAGCCAAAAGAGCTAATGACATCATGAAATTTCATATACCATTGGTGAGAAGCTTCTTTAAGTCCATATATGGACTTCTTTAATTTGCATACAAGATGACTATTTTTTATCTATATAGAAACCTTCAAGTTGAGTCATGTATACTGTATCTTCTTGATTTTCATTCAAAAATATTATTTTTACATCAATTTGATGTAACTCTAAATCAAAATGAGTATTAAAGCCATAATTATCCTTAATGAATCTTTCTTTAAAATCGGAGAAAAGATTTCATGATAGTTAATACTTTCTTTTTGAGTGAAATACTTAACTACAAGTCTAGCCTTATATCATTTATCATGAGTCTCTTTTGATCTTATAGATCCATTTATAGCCGATAGCTAAAGCAATCTTAGGTAACTCAATAAGATCCCAGACTTAATTTTTAATCATAGATTTTATTTTATCCTTCATGGCATCATACCAATATGTAGAATTATTTCTACTCATAGCTTATAAAAATAACTTAGGATCATTGTCAAGTCCAACATTAAAGTCAAATTTCTGTAGGTAGATAATGTAATCACTAGGAATTATAAGCCTTATTTCTCTTGAGGATCTTCTTAATCCTACTATTTTATCTAATTTTTTGAGTAATTTTAGTTGTAGGCTCCATATGAACTTGCTATTCATGGAGTGATTGTTCTAGAATAGGTTGTTTATGATCTTGTGGATCTCCTTGAATGATAATAAATTTCATATCTTTTATGGATTAATCAATTTAATTCTTTATTTCTTCAAATTTATCTTTACAAAAAAAAACTACTTTCACTAAATTCATAATCCTGAAGAAATTTAGCATTCCTAGCCTTAACTATTTTGGGTATATGATTAGGACAATAAAACCTATATCCTTTAGAATTTATTGTATAGCCAATAAAATAGTCACTAACTATTTTAGAGTCCAATTTCTTTAAGTGTGGATCATATATCTGTATCTCAACTAGACATGTTCATATGTGTAAATAATTTAAACTCAGTTTCTATCCTTTCCATAACTCAAAAGAAGTTTTAGGTATAATCTTTGATGGAACTCTATTTAAAACATACTCTGCAGTATTTAATGCTTCACTCCAAAAAAAAAAAAGAAAGATAAGAATTGCTAACCATACTTCTTACCATATCCATCAGTGTACGATTCCTTCTTTTGCCATACCATTTTATTGTGGTACTCTAGGCATTGTATATTAGGCAATATAATCCTCTTCTTCAAAAAATTTAGCAAATAGGCCTACCAACTAACCCCTTTTAGTGTGTCTTCTATAGTACTCATTATCTCTATCAAATCTTACGGTCTTTATTTTCTTATCTATCTATTTCTTCATTTTTGCTTTATAAATTTAAAAGGCATCTAGCGCCTCACTTTTTTCAAATAGAAGGTAAAGATACATGTATTTGGTATGGTCATCAATGAATGAGATAAAATATCTCTAACCATTAAAATAAGGAGTAAAAAATGATCCACATATAGTAGTGTGTATGATTTTCAAAATATTAGAACTCATTTTGGCACCATTAGAGGACTTATTTGTTTGCTATCCTTTTATACAATCCAAACAAGTACCAAAATTAGTAAAATCAATATTTTTTTAAAATGCTATCATTTACCAGCTTTTTTATTATCTCTAAAGAGATATAGGCTAACATTTTATACTATAAACTTGATGAGTTCTCTTTAATAATATTTTTTTATACCAATATTATCACCACATATAGATGGATGATTACTTTCAAAATTTAGATTCAAATCTAATTTATATAAATCATCCATCAGAAAATTAATGCTAATAATACTTTTATTCTAAAAAAAATTAATTACAGAATTCTCAAAATAAAAACCAAAACCAATATTTGTCAACTTGAAAATAGAAATTAAATTTTTAGAAAAACTAGGGATATAAAAAGTATTTTCAAGATCCAAAATAAAATCAAAATTCAAAAATTAGGTTCAAAATTTAAGGTTCCCACAGTCTCCACATGTGAATGTATTCAATTGCCCGAGTAGATACCTTATTCACTTTCTTTCGGATTTCCTAGATTGAAAAGTCTCTGTATGGTATTGATAATATAAATTATAGTACCAGAATCAATCTATCAGATATTATAAGGAATATCAATAGAAAAGGATTCATGATACACTAGAGACATAGAACTACCTTTGTTTTCAAGCTGTTTCTTATACTTTATGTAGTCTTTCTTCATGTATTCCTTTTTCTAGTAAAAGAAGCATGCATCTTTACTGTCATAATGCATCACTAGCACTGCAACATCTTTCTTTCTTTTAGGAACATCTTTTTCCTTTTCATCTTTACTATGAGTAGAAAGATTAGCACGTCATGTTTTACTTGCTTCTCTTGTTAAGATTAGCACGTCATGCTTTACTTGCTTCTCTTGTTTCAATCTTTCTTCCTCTTAAACATCTATAGTCAAAAGTTTATTAACATACCATTTTTTCTTTTGTGTATTGTAAGAAATTTTGAAAGGGCTCTAATCTGCAGGTAGAGAATTCAAAATAAAATAGACTAGAAAAAAGTCAAAAATCTCAACTTTCAAAGACTTGAGTTCAGCAGAAATATCTCTCATTTCCATAATATAGTCTCGTACAACTTTAGAACTATCAAATCTCATGCCTGAAAATCTCTTCATTAGGGTACTGGCTAAAACCTTATCAAAACTTACAAACTATCCTTCAATGGCCCTTATAAAATCATTGACCTTATCATATTGAGGGTTGACCCTCTAATACTTTTAAGCACTCAAGACTTGATGAGCATTAAACTCAAGCAATTAGATCACTTTCATTTCTCATATGCCAAAATTAGTTATGGTATACTTGAATCCATGAGAATAAGTGGTTTATCCATATGAAGCGTCGGTCAATATCTTTATACCCAAGAGTATAAGAACACTATATTTTTAGTCAAAAAATTTATCATCACTTAACATTGGAATAAGAACAGTATCATTAATATATAGTAGGATTAACTATAATAATAAAATAATATAGAAAAACTTTAGTGTTATGAAGCATAAACCATAATCTAAAATAACTAACACTACTATAAAATAGGGCTACAGTAGTGCTAACTATTGCAGTGGTTCAAAAATAGCTGCCATAGGATTCTAAGATAGTGGTTATACCTAATCGCTGCCATAAACTCAATCTATAGCAGCACTTACAACTACTATAGAATAGGGCTATGGTAGCGCAAATTGTTTCCACAGGATCTAAAATAGTGGTTATACCTAACCGCTATCATAGATAGGATCTATGGTAGTGGTTACACAAAACCGTTGCCATAGGTCAACCTACAGAAGTGGTTATGCAAAAGTACTACATTAGATCAAATCTTTGGCAGCTCTTAAGTATCTATAGCAGTGGTTATACTTAACCATTGCTAAAGATTCAATTTATTACAATGGTTAGTCAACCAAAACTATATACTCAATCAGTGAAGGACCTATGGCAGCATTTACATAAAATCGATACCATAGATCCTACCTATGGTAGCAGTTTTGCCTAACCACTTTTGTAGGTCTTATCTATGGTAGCGGTTACATATAACCGCTATTATAGATGCATAATATAAATTTTTTTATATTTTTTTGAATATAATATAATTTTAAAATTTAAAGTCCATCTTCATCATTTATTATCTAAATAATTATCGTTAGAGTGTCATCAAAAAAAATTGCCTTGATCCGATAGCCCTAGCTATGTCGATCGATAAAATTTGATTTTGATGGCCACGAACGATCGTATGATAATCTGATAGATAAAGAGCATCGATTGATCCAAAAATTTACAATGATGATCTCGATGATATTTATAGTGCACTATCAAAATCTCACTTTAATCAGACATCATTATCATGATCAAACTAGCATGGAATGATTTTGGACGTTAAATGAGAAACGATGATCAAAAGGCCAAACAATGCTCGATTATGAGGTAATTTTTTTGATAAATGATCTTAGATACTATTTTGATCATTTGTACAGTGGTGATCATAAAATTCAAACCACGTATATATAAACGATCCAAAACTTTATGTCTTCTGGTATTTATTCTTAAAGACATTATATAATTATGCTTGTTTCTATAAGATATGTTTAACGTAGATAGTTCATATAGACATGGTTTGAATTTTATGATCACTACCATACAAATAATTAAATTAGAAGCAAAAATCAATTATCTAAAAAATCATCTATTAATTAGATACTATTTAGTCTTTTGATCATACATTTTTTATTTAGTGATCGAAATCATCCAATGTTAGATTGACCATGATAATGATGTATGATTAAAGTAAGATTTTGATAGTATGCTATAAACATCATCGAGATCATCATTATAAATTTTTAAATCAATCAGTGGTCTTTATCTATCAGATCATCTTGTGATCTTTCGTGGTCATTGAAATTAAATTTTATCGATCAACATAGCTAGGACTATCAGATCGAGGTAATTTTTTGTAATGATACTCTAACAGTAATTATTTAGATAATAAATGATGAAGATGGATATTAAATTTTAAAATTATATCATATTTAAAAAATATTATAAAAAAATTTATATTTGCATCTACAGTAGTGTTTGATAACCACTGCTATAGACCAAATGGTAGTGCTTATATAATAACTGCTACAATAGACCTATGGCAGTAGTCTCAAAAATTGCTGCCATAGATTTAGCATAAAATTTTTCTTGCACACCGATTTTTTCATCTTTCCAACCTCCACTTTCTCTTTTTCCTCTCTACTTGAGCCCTAGCTACCCTCCCTGCCACCGACCCATCCCTCCACCGATCGCCTCCCCACCTACCTCCCTCTCTCTCTTTCTCTCTTCTCACCTTGGCTACCCATGCCCTAGCTACCACCCTGCGCTAACCCACTTGCCACCGCCCCCTCCCTCAGCCTCACCGCCAGCTCTAGCTCCCTCAGCCCCTCCCTTCGGCTCTATCTCCCTTCCTCCCTCAGCCCCACACCAGCTCCCTCCCTCCACCACCACCTTCTCCCTCAATCTCGCCACCCTCTTCCCTCTACCATTGCCGTAGGCCTTGCCTCCCTTGGTCCTGACCCTGCGCCTTGCCCCATTGTCGGCCTACCCCGTCGCTAGCCTGCCTCACCACCAACCCCCTTTGGCCTTTCCTCCCTCAGCCCTAGCCTTACACCTTACCCCACCACCCCCTTTGGTCACACCCCACCATTGGTGTGCCCCACCGACAGCCTCTTTTGGCCCTATACCCTACCCTACCATTGACCTCCTTCGTCGGTACCCTTTGGCCCCATTATTTTTATTAATTTTTTATTAATTTATTTATTAATTTATTTTTTTAGAATTTTTTATTAATTTATTTTTTTAAGCATATATATTATATGACTTAGATTGCTAGGATGTTAATTGATGCAATTTTTGATGCTTAATGAATATATTATTAAATTTATTATATTATTCATAAATTATTTATTATTATATTCATAAATTAAAGTATATTCATAACTTAATATTATATTTTAAATTATTTAATTCAATATTATTCATAAAATTATTTATTATTTTATATTCATAAATTAAAATATATTCATAACTTAATATTATATTTTAAATTATTAAATTTAATAATAAAAAAAATATTGTGTGTGTATATATATGTATTCAATTAGGCTGATAAGCTTTTGAGTTAACTTATCTTATATCATTTTTTTATTTTATTATTTTTTATAACATTTTATTTTAAAAAATTAGTTTTTTTATAAAGAGGCTATGATGATTTTGGATGAAAAATGATTAATTTTTAGTATGATTTTAGTGATATGAGCTTTCTTATTTTTTCTCTTCTTCTGCAAATATTTTAATAATTCCAAATGGCAAGACAATCTTGGATGGCCAGTGATTGTTTAGCGGACAATCGTTCGTAGGCAATTTGGTTTTGTTGTAGTGGATACCAAAATTAACATTGCAATGCATGTTTAAATGATGAATCTAAGCCTCCTTTTTACTTTTACTTTCTTTATTTTTCTAATTTTTTAGTATTTAAGGTAAGTTCTATCCTGACTAACCTAAGGAGTACTTCTTAATGCTTTTGAGATGATATATAATGGAAATATTAATAGAGACATAAGATTTTCTTAATCTTGGAAGGTAGATAGAAAGTAAAATTATATCAAAAAGAACAATCATTTAGATTAACCAAAATGAACTTATAACAAAGTTACAAACTTTAACATTGATTTTCAATATAACATTTTCTAGATACTGCTCGTTTTTCCTACTAGATACATGCTTTGATAAGCAGCATTGCTATACAATACCAAGCTCGTATCGCATACCTGCTTGACCTTTCCTATCAACAGATATGATATAAATATGTGATAAGATTTAAATAGACTCCAATTAGTTAGAGTCTATTTATTGATGCTCTACTAATATTATTGTTCAACATGTCATATTGGTTAATGTTTATTAACGTTGTAGGTCATGATGGCATCAAAATGCCATCTAGCTTTTAACCCTCACCTCTCAGTGGGCTACATGGAGCTCCATATTTGAGTCATAGGCAGAGCATACTCCGCATCAACTATCCAAGGACCACCTATATCTAAGCCTCCATCGTTAGCCACCTCTTCGGCACATGCTCTATCCATTAATGAGTCTCTACTAGCATCCATATCACATGACCCCATGGCCAGTAAGTGTACATTTTTATTATGTTATTTATTTATTTATTTATATA
>QRFJ01000491.1:53323-88728 GCA_006176705.1 Cocos nucifera
CAAAGAGTTCTCTAAAATTTCTCGTCCTTTGTGTAATCTGCTTGCTAAGGATGTTTCTTTTAACTTTGATGAAAATTGTCTTAAAGCTTATGAAATCTTAAAAGAAGCTGTGACCAAAGCTCCAATCATACAACCTCCTAATTGGTCACTACCTTTTGAAATTATGTGCGATGCCTCAGATTTTGCCATAGGAGCTGTCCTAGGCCAAAGGGTAAACAAATGTCCTGTAGTGATCTATTATGCTAGTAGAACTCTGAATGAAGCACAAATGAATTATACCACCACTGAAAAAGAGTTGCTAGCCATTGTGTTTGCCCTAGAAAAGTTTAGATCATATCTATTAGGATCAAAAATCATAATTTACTCGGATCATTCAGCCTTGAGATACCTGCTCTCAAAGAAAGATGCTAAACCATGATTAATTAGATGGATTTTACTGTTACAAGAATTTGACATTGAAATTCGAGATAAGAAGGGATCTAAAAATGTTGTAGCAGACCATCTGTCTAGGATCCTAGTGAAAGATAATGAACCTGTATCAATCAGAGAATCTTTTTCAGATGAACAATTGTTAACAGTTTCACATACAAAGACTCCTTGGTTTGCAAATATTGTCAATTACTTAGTCATAGGATAAATTCCTGATGGCTGGTCTAAGAATGAAAAGGATCGATTCTTTGCTCAAATCAAATATTATTTTTGGGAAGATCCTGAGCTTTTTAGAATTTGTGCTGATCAAATCATTCGTAGATGTGTTCCTGAATCTGAACAATGGAGTATCTTACAATTTTGTCATACTCTTGCTTGTGGAGGACACTTTTCTGGACGAAAAACTATGGCCAAAGTATTGCAGAGTGGTTTTTATTGGCCAACATTATTTAAGGATGCCCATACTTTTAGTCAGGAGTGTTTTAAGTGTCAAGCCTTAGGGAATATTTCAAAGAAAGACATGATGCCTTTGAACCCCATTTTAGTGGTAGAAATTTTTGATGTATGGGGAATTGATTTTATGGGACCTTTTCCACCTTCCAATGGATTTGAATACATTTTGGTAGCTGTCGATTATGTTTCTAAATGGATTGAAGCAATAGCAACCCGAACCAATGATCATAAAGTAGTCCTAAAATTTATTCAAAAGAATATCTTTTCTAGGTTCGGATTTCCACGTGCTATCATTAGTGACAGGGGTACCCATTTTACAAATCATCAATTTCGAACTTTATTACGAAAATATGGGGTGACACATAAGATAGCTACACCATACCATCCGCAAACAAGTGGTCAGGTAGAAGTCTCTAATAGGAAAATCAAGAATATCTTACAAAAGACTATTAGGCCTGATCGAAAAGATTGGTCAGATCGATTGGATGATGCATTATGGGCCTATAGGACAGCTTATAAAACCCCTATTGGAATGTCTCCCTATAGATTAATCTATGGAAAAGCATGTCACCTTCCGGTAGAACTTGAACATAAAGCATATTGGGCAATAAAATAATTAAATTTTAATTTAAACAAAGCTGGTTCCAATCGGATGTTACAATTGAGTGAATTAGAAGAATTAAGGCAAGAAGCTTATGAAAATTCAAAAATTTATAAGGAGAAAATGAAAGCCTTCCATGATAAACATATTTCAAGGAAAACCTTTGAGCCAAATCAACAAGTCTGGCTATTTAACTCAAGGCTTCGATTATTCCCTGAAAAATTAAAATCCAGATGGGATGGACCTTATATAGTTAATCACGTATTCCCACATGGTGCAATTAAACTCTATGATCCCAGGACTAAAAATTTTTTTAAGGTAAATGGCCAAAGGCTTAAACCATATATCGAAGGAATATCATTAAATCAAAATATTGATCAAGTACAATTAATAGAACCATAATGAATTAAATTGCATTTTGTCTGGCTGAAGACAATAAACTTAGCGCTTATTGGGAGGCAACCCAATACTTCTTGAATCTAATTTATTCTTTTTAGTCTCTTTTTAGGCTAAGTTGGAGAAGGACCACAAAAGGCTGGAGAAGGATCATAAGCTTCAAAACCCATCTAAATAAACAAACATAATTTTCACCCTTTTATTTGTCTTCCCTTTCCATTGAGGACAATGTCAATTCAGTTGGGGGATAAAATTCAAAAAAAAAAATTAAAAATATATATATATATAATAAAAAAATATATATATATATAATAAAAAATATATATAAAAATAAAAAAATAAAAAATAAAATAAATAAAAATAATATATATAATAATAATCAAATTTTGGATGAACCATATTTCAGAAAAGAGAATCTTAAGCAAAATAAACTAGGAAAAGTAATAAAGTTAGAAAGTATTAACTAATAATGGTAGCGAGTTAAGAAGCAGATTACTTGGTCAGACCATTAGCAGCCTACTTAGGTCATTTAAAGGCTAACAGCACTTCTAATTGCACATGCAACACTAATGAAGCACAAGCAGGTGTTGATTATAAGGCTAAATTGAGGATTCAATTATCACTAAAAATTGATGGTTTATATATACTTCAATTAAAGAAAAAATTTGAATTTAAGGAAAGAGCTACCTGCTTAAATTTTTTTTAAAAAAAAAAAGTGCAAAACACAGAGTATATGTGGATTGCCCTAAGCTAGAACTCTGCACCTTAAGTCAAGTGTAGAAGTTCACATCAATCGGTGAAGGGAAGGCCAGGATGCTCAGCACAATTCAAAAAAAAAAAAAAAAAAAAAAAAAAAAGCAGTGTGAAAGCTACCTTAATTCATGCATTTAACTTGGGAGTATATAGAAAACTAACCAAAATAAGTGATAAAAGAAGATTCATTTGTCCTTTGAATCAACACCCAAATGCTAAGTTAGTATTCACAAAACCAGTGCTGAAAATCTTTAGATGAACTCTAAGAAAGTTTCTGATTAATCTGCCATAAAATTTACTTCTGAAACTCAATACTTAGTTAGTGATACTGTCTAAACTTTTGATCTTAAACCCTAGATTTATTCTTGTGAAGGAAGATCTCAATGAAATATGGTACTTGATCTAAATTAAAATTCTTTCTTTACTCGAGGACGAGCAAAGCTTAAGTTGGGGGGTGTGATAAGTACAATAAATTTACCAATAAAAGTATTAATTTATTAATTAATTTATATTAATTTTTAAAATTATTAATCAATTTATATATAATTTTTGAAAAATTCATATTTTCATTAATTAAAAAATTAATTAAAAAATAATAAAAATTAAAAAATAAAATTTTATTATCAATGGAAAGAGCTCATTTTTTTGATCACAATGAAATAAATTTTGAGTAAAACGGAGCTAAAACGGAAAAGATATGAATTTCTAAAGAAATAAAATAAAATAAAATAAAATAAAAAAATAATAAAAATAAAAAAAATAATAATAAAAAAATAAAAATAACATACGGCTCAAATGGCTCAAGCCGCCATGCCGCAGCAGCCGGCGCGTCCAGATGCGCCGAGCCAAGCCGACCAAGCCGGCGCGCCAAGCCATCCAAGCTAGCCGACTCAAGCCCAGAAGCCGTCAGCCGGTCTACAGCACAGTGTAGACCGCCAGCTCAGCAGACACCAGCGAATCAGAGCCTGCCACGTGGTAGACCTAGACCCCTAAAGGGTTTACAGGAAATTCATCGCGGCTCACAGGGCATTTTGGTCTTTTCATCTGTCAATAAAAGGCGCTGATTGGTTGCGGTGCACGATATGGCCGGTCCACGTGGTCCATGGGAACAGTAAAAGCGCGATCGTGCGGTGGTGGTTGTTTGCGGTCAAGATCGGACGGTCAGCATTTTTTTCGATTGTCCGATTTCACTCGGATCGCCATCGGACGGCAGCGCTTGATTCCAGCCTCGATCCAACGGTCCAGAAGGCTCCCGACGGCGATCAAACTCTCAGGCGCGCGATCAACGGCGTGAATTCCTCCATCAAGTGTGATCCAATGGTCAGAAATTGATCCGATCTGATCTGGGCTGATATGCATCCATTTTTGATGATTTTTGGACCATTGGATTTCTATTGAATGGCCAGATTTCACCAGACTTACCAGAGTCGTATCAGAGTTGTTTTTATTCAGATTTTATTCAGATTTTGATGATTACAAAGGCAATTAGTCCCACATTGCCTTTAGAAATAAATATCCAACCCTCCTAGTTCTATAAAAAGGATCCTAAGCCTCTAAGAAAGGGGAGGTCGAGTGGAAGAGAAGCTAAGGTACAGGGTGGAAGCCAAGCTCTGGGTTAAAGGTTGCTTCAAAGCTGCAGTGCTGAGAAGAAGAGCCGGTCTTCTACGCCATCTCCACGCCTACGCTGATCTGCAATCTCCTTCTAAGTTTTCTTTTTTTTTCTTTAATTTCTTGTATTTAAATTCTGCATTTGAGTTTTAAATTTAATAAAGAAAGTTTCATTATTCTTTTCAATTCTAGCTCTTTAAATTAATTATTCTTTATTGCTTTTTAATTTTATTGCAAGTAGTTGCTAAGATCTAAAATAGTAGATCTTAGTACCAAATTTATTTTTGCATAATTCTACTTTTATTGATAAATCTATTTTTTGACTTTAATTTTTAAAAAAACTCTTCTTTTCTTTTCTTTAAAAAAAATTATAATAATAAATAATAATAATAATAATAATAAAAGAATCAAAGATTTTAGAAATAAATCATTGCCTCTCTATGGATTCGACCCGACTTACTACTCTCTTCATAATTTTAAAAAATCGGATTTAAACTGATAAACACGGTGTCTTAACGACAGCATCGTATTCCTATCAAAGCACTTCTTGGACCCCTTGCTGCCCCTCTGCATGCCCTTCTTCTTTTCTTTCCTTGGCCTCTCTGAAATTGCTATGCCCTCCTAAAAGACCATCCTATTCATCATCCATTCCCACTGCTCATTGGACCTTATTACTGATACTATCTCTTCATACACCAGTATCACCTTACCATACAGCAACGTAGTTACTAATGGATTGAAGCTCTCGGATAGTGAACATAGTAGCAATAAACTCTTGTCCTCCTCTTCAAGCTCCACCCTAATGTTGAGCAAGTCTATGCTCATCCAGTCAAATCGCTGAATATGTCCTGTAACATCCTCAACCTCCTTCATCCAAAGGCTATACAGTTGCTTCTTTAGTACCAACTTATTGTACAAATTCTTTTCCATGTATAATTATTGTAATCTCGACCATAAATCCTTGGGTGTCTTTTCCTCCAACACGTCATACAGCATCTCATCTATTAGATAAGTCCTAATCATGGCACATGACCTTTTCTCTAAGAACTTCTGTTCCTTATCTATCATTTTCTCCGACCTATCCTTCAAGACTGAATCCAGCCTCATCTGAATCAGTAATCCTCTACCCTAACCTTCCATATCATGAAACTATCCTTTTCATCAAACTTTTTCAATGCTATCTTCAACCTGCTGTTCTCCATGATCAAATCAAATAAAAATAGCCAACAGGTAGATCTGAAAATTACCTTGACTAGGAATGATGGATAGTAGCCCTTAGATCTCTTTCTTCCTCACGAAACCTAAAGAAAAGCCTTAGATCTGAACCTCACTACTAATCTCTGTCGAAACCTATTCTTCTTTCTCCTTCATGCTCAACCAGGCTTTAATACCACTTGTTGGAATAATCGGTATTGCTTTGATACCAATTATTATGCCTACGACTATTCGGAATCACAGTCGTAGATTCGATCTCTTATGCTAACCTAGGTGTTAATCCAAAAATATAAAGAAGAGCAAAAATTGATGATGGCCCCTAGTGCTTGGCGTTCGAACCAGAGAGAAAAGAGAAGAAAGAGTTAGAAAGAAAAGCTCTATATTGATTCCTCCTTCTATAAAGATTACAATACCTAGGTTTATATATCCTCGAATTTCTGCTATACCACATGATCCTAAGAAATTCAAACTCTAGCTTAAAAAACTTTTCTAGGCTAACCCAATATATGAAAGCACTCACCGAGCCCATATACACCCATGTCTCTCATGCTCTTATCTCCTGGATCTAAATCTGATCCATACATGAGTTAGCCATCTTAAGATCTTATTGGACCAGATCTTAAGATCCCTTAGATTAAATCTAATCCAAGATCAAATAGAAAATTTCATCCAATTTTGTTCTCCACCATCGAGTCAGCTTTATCAGTAGCCGAGCTGGCTCGACTGCATCTTGTCCGAATTCTGTCTTCTATCTATCTGAGATAGTCGGCTCAACTATACCCCGATCTAGCTCGATCTTTGCTCGAGCCGGCTCGACTACGTATCTGAGCCAGCTTGCTTGTGTCAGCTCCTTATCTTGGCTGATCCTGACTTTGGTCCTTTGCTCCACCTTGTATTCTTTATCTTCGGAGCACCTACCAAGCTCCTCAAGGTCTTCACACTTGAACCTTGAGCCTGTATAGGGCTACACTTCGCCTTCACTCTAGAATAACTTCTATCTTAATCCTAGGACTCACACCTGTTCTAGTCTTTCGGAGCCAACATCCTAGCTCCTCTCGTGGCCTCCCAAGACTTGGGAGCACCATAAATTCTTACAATCTCCATCTTGATGCACCCAAGTCTTGTTACATCTGGCAATATTTTTTTGCACGATCTCGTTGTCAATGCATGTCCTGATAGCTACTTGTGCACACCTTGCCACTACCATCCTTCTTTAGCTACTGAGCTTTCTTTGAGGCCTTTGGGATGACTGTCTCTATCGCTGAAGATCTTAGCTTACACCTAGGCACCACCCTTAGAGTTGTAGGCACTCTTCTGCTTGGCAGCTGCATCATTTATCCTGAACTTTCATGGAGAATTTATAGTAATCCTATGCCGGCACCTGCTGTATACTCTGACACGATCTCCTTAGAACTTCATCCAGCCTTCTGCATGTGCTGCTCCATCTGAAACTGTGCATCTTTGACATTGGTGCTAGGATATTGGTCCTCCTGCATTCCTCCACTCTGAATTCATGTCATATCTCTTTCTACTTGTGAAGCCACCTCTGCTCGGTGCTCCACCTAAAACTAAAGTCTGTCCGATGCCATAGAAGCAGACTCTGTAATCGAGTCCCTCGAGGCCAATCATCCAATGCTGCACTGTTGGGCCTATCATTGCATCTTGAATACCATCGCTACTCCTTCGAACCCCCCACACTCCATGGACCCCTTCAAAACCATCTTGAATACACTACATCCTGTAGGCTCCTCTGAAACTACCAAGAGCTTATCCGACTCTTCACTTTCAGCGACTGAAATGATAAAATTCTTATCCCTCTTTTCTCCTTCATTGCACTTCTTCCAAAGCAAACACTCCTACTTAAAGTGTCCTGCTTCACCACACTTGAAGCACTTCTTGGACCTCTTGCTACCCTTCTGTATGCCCTTCTTCTTTTCTTTTCTTGGCCTCTCTGAAACTGTAAGACTCTCCAAAAAGACCTTCCTATTCATCATCCATTTTCGCTGCTCATTATACCTTAGCACTGATACGATCTTCTCATACACTAGTGTCTCCTTACTATGCAGCAACATAGTTACTAATGGACGAAGCTCTCAGGTAGCTAGCATAGCAGAATAAACTCTTATCCTTAAGCTCCATCCCAATGTTGAGCAAATCCATGCTCATTCAATCGAATTGCTGAATATGTTTCATAACATCCTCGCCCTCCTGCATTCGAAGGTTATACAGTTGCTTCTTCAGCACTAACTTATTGCACATATTCTTTTCTATGCACAACTGATGTAACCTCGACGATAAACCCTTGGATGTCTTTTCCTCTAGCATGCCATACAGTACCTCATTTGCCAGACAAGTCCTAATCATGGTACATATTCTTTTCTCCAAGGACTTCCACTTCTTGTTTATCATCTCCTCTGGCCTATTCCCCAAGGCTGAATCTAGTATCATCTGAATCAGTAGATCCTCCATCATAACCTTCTACATCATAACACTATCTTTTTCATCAAACTTCTCAAATTCTATCTTCAACCCACTATTCTCCATGATCAAATCGAATAAAAAATAGCCAACAGGTAGATCTAAAAGTTACCTTGACTAGGGATGATGGACAGCAGCCCTTAGATCTCTTCCTTCCTTATAAAACCTGAAAAAAAGATATAGATCTGAATCTCATTACTGATCTCTACTGAAACCTATTCTTTTTCCTCCTTCACACTCAATCAAACTCTAATACAACTTGTTGGAACAATCATTATTGCTTTGATACCAATTATTATGCCTATGACTACTCGGAACTACGGTCGTAAATCTGATCGCTTGCTTGAATCTGGATGTTAATCTAGAAATATAAAAAAGAACAAAAATTGATGATGACATCTAGTGCTTGGCATTAAAACCAGAGAGAAAAGAGAAGAGAGAGTTAAAGAGAAAAGGTCTATATTAATTCCTCCCTCTGTAAAGATTACAATACTTGGATTTATATACTCTAGGATTTTTGCTATACCACATGAACCCTAATAAATCAAACTCCAGCTGAAAAAATCTTTCTAGGCTAATCCAATACATGAAAGCACTCACCGAGCTCATGTACTATTGAAAATAGTGTTCCAAAGTCAATGATCAGTCTGTTGATAGTTTGTACTGATTTTGTATTTGTATATGAATTATAAATAAATAAAATTATTTTGGTATTTTTTTCATCATAAATTCTATCATCTTCTAATGAACTTCTATGTTGTGGTGATGTCCTTAGGACTATTTAGAATCAACAAAGAAGAATTTGTCATTTAGTTCTTAAACCTGTTCGCGACCAAATGATATGTTGTTGCTAAGGATGATAATGTTTATCGAGTGTAAATTATTATGTGCCATATAGATTGATTGTTCTTTTAACCAAGGAGTGTGGAGACACTAGTATGGCATACAGATGAGATGTAGGGATATATCTATACTGAAGATGACTAACTCTAGAGCTTTTTTGTTATCAAGATTTGCTCTGATGGAATATGGATATAAGTATCCTTTCGATCTAAGATCACCATGGTGACTTCCAAGCAACTCACTGTGCTTTGATATCGGATTACCTAAATTTTTAATTCAGTGACGAAAGATTTTTAGGCATAATCAAGTACTTGAGGAGTTGGGGTGTGAGTCAAGATGGAATTGACCACACTAGTTCAGGAGCTTTGTTCAATTATATTTTAATTTAGCAAAAATATTGGCTAGGATAGTCCTAGTAAGAAGTCACGAGATTAATTGCTTTGAGATATGATTTGGATGTATTTTAGGGTTGACAGGTTAATCCTGAATCATCAGGTCAAAGAAATGAATTATACGGTAACCATATTCGTATAGGTTCTGAATGTTGCGATTATGACTATTTGACATGTCTGGATGTTAGGTATCGTTGCTACATGGTCACTTCAATTAGCATAGAAATTAATTTTGGTGCTACCAGCTTAGGTTTGAACCTATGGAGTCACACACATTAGAGATTCCTACCTGATATGATGGCTGGTGAAGAATCCTATCGAATTGGGACTCTATGGTGAAGAGTCCCACTGGACTGGGACTCTTCGATCAATAGTCTTACTGGGCTAAGACTCTAAGTCCTACCTATCTAGGACTCTGTGATTAAGAGTCTAGACTCTGTGATCATGAATTTCACTCATTTCGAATACCAGGGTCAAAAGTCCCACTGGTTTGGGATTCTTCGATCAGGATTTTATATCGACGGACTTTATTGCCCAGATACCCATCAGATTTGGACTCTATATTCATGAGATATTTAATTAGTGATTTGATCACTAATTAACTTAATTTGATTGAGTAATTATTTTTGATTTAAATCCAATTAAATTGGATTCAGTTGGGTTTGATCTGATTAGGTTATGAGATGACCTAATCGCTAAGAAGGTTTGATCTCTGATTTGATCAGGGATTGGGCTTGATCAATTTATAATTTTATTAAAATTTAATTAAGCCTAATTAAGTCTAAATATATTGAGTTTAATCTGGTCTAACTAGGCCTAACCAATTTGGATTGGAACGGGTTCAATTGGATAAGGTTTCATCTAGGCTAGTTTGACTAGTCTACCCGCCACCTCATCCTTTGTTTCTGCACCCTTTTAAATTCATGAGAAAATATTCTCATATGTTTTTCCCATGCACAAAGGGGTCTCACGCCCACCTTCTCAATGCCCTAAATGGATAAGAGTGGTGGTTAACATTTCTAATTTGAATAGTATTAAAATTTAAATGAAACCAAGCCATTCTTATCCATGCGCCACCTCTCCTTTGTGCACCCATTTTAATCTCAATGAGAATGAGATTCTCATAAGGAAATTCATGCACAAAGAGGGCATGCTTCTGGATTTCTCATGCCCTAGGTAGATAAGAGGGGGTTGGTTACCATTTGAATTCAAAATGAGTTTGAATTTAAATGGACAACCAACCATTCTTATCTCCTCTATGCATTAAAAACTTGATTTTGCATTAAAATAAATTGAGTCTTCCTTGGGGTGTGTGAAAATTATTTGAATGAGAAACCTAGTTCCATGATCCCCCCCTTGTGTGAAAGAAAAATACAAAAATTATTTCTAGAGTGAGAAAAACTATAATGAGGCACAAGGTTTTGGGTGTGTGCTTACCCTAGGATTTTTGCCTAGGGTTTGGGAAGAGTTTGTGTGAGCCATGAGTGTCATGAGCCCACCAAATTTTAGGAAGAACCTCCTCTATCTCTCTACTACATCTACTAGTGATCCAAAGTATCTAAAGAGTTCATAGATGAAGATCAAAGGAGTTCGATCGAAATCAGCCGTCGAAGTTTTTGGACGTCGAGCTAGCACTCAGGATGAGTCAATCGGGATCAGGAGTCTCATGTGAATGATCCATGAAGGCCAGACACACTTTGTGACTGCATTGCGATGAGTGGACCTCCCTCACGATGATTAGATTTGACTATTCATGCAAGATATCGTGTTCTGAATACGTAGTGTAGTGGTAAATAGTTTACTGCTATCAGTTTAGTTTCTAAATTTAAATCATGTATATCATATTTAGATCCAATGTATAGGATTTTTTGATATGATTAGTAGCTAATAATTAATTAGATTAATTATATATTCTACCCCATTTTATGAATTTTTGAAAAAAATTTCAAAAATAGGGCAAGAAATCCTGCACTGGAAACCTTCAATGGTATCAGAGCATGATTTATTAAATATGATTTATATGCTTTAGAATTTAAAAATTTATGCATATTAGATATGTACTTTATTCGAGTAGCCTAGTAATCGAGCTTGAATGAGTCACCATGCCCTTATAAGGGTAGGGATGCCAACATGAACTCATTCCTGAAGATAAATGAGGAAAGAATTTTTTAGATTGGTTTAATCTAAATTTTAATCATGAATGTGTTAGATTAGATCTAAATTTAGATTTGTGATTATTTTTTTTATATAGTGTACATAAAACCTACAACTAGTACTGTTTGTGAAATGAGTCAACCCATTTAGTGAACAGTGCTATGTTGTAAAGAATCTTTCAAAATTTTAAAAAATATTTTTGAAATACCGGACTTCAACTCTCAGTCCACAAACTTAATTGAAGATTAAGTAAAATAAATTAGGGTCTAGAATTATGAATTAAAGATCCTAAGTCATTAATCATTAAACATGGGTTATTGGGATAGATGAATTAGGTCCATTAAATGGGTTAGACCTAAGATTAGTTAAAGAATAGACTAAATTAAAGTAATTGATCAAATCTAATCAAATATTGTATTAGATTAGGTCAAGAACTCATTAGACTCAATTACAATAGTTGTAGTTGGTCAAGTCCATCCCTTTAACGAGGACCAAATGGACTTGATTCATGACTACATGGTCAAACTCGAAGTTACTAGATTGATCAAATTGAAACTAATGAATTGGATGGTGTCTAAGATAAGTTTGGCAGTCTGACCGGTGCTTATTAATTGGAAGCTACTCGCACTGATTGATCTTTGATGAATTAATAGCATATCCCTTCCACTAATCTCACTTACCTGGCCATCCTGGTGAGTTAGATTTTGATTAGATCATTTGGTAATTTGGGCTCATCCATGTCAATTAGGTAAATCAGTGTGATTGATTTAGGTGCTCCTAATGCTGGCTTGAATTAGATCCTTTTGATCTGACTTGGTGAAATCAGTGAGAGGATCAAAATTTATTGGTTAAATTCTCTCCTCTTCTTAAAATAAATTAATAAAATTTTCTAAAATTATTAGATCCTTAAAAATGATATAGTTATATTGATAACTAGATTAGAGCTTTTCATTAAGTTGAGTGATAATGAATCCATTAGTTTAATAATCATTGAAGGCCCAAAGGCCAAGTGCTTATTGACTAATGGAATTGCCATTCATAAAATGATCATTTGGTCGTGTCTTTCTAATGGTGGTCAGGTTGGCCAGCCAAAATCGGATCTGATTATTTGTTGGTTAGATGCACAAATATGGTCATGTTAATGGTTGAACCTAACCAGATTTTTTTAGTAGAGGCCAAAGCCTATTAATTAAGTTTTTAGGATAAAATTAAATTACTAGACGTTGTTTAGAGAAATAATTGATTATGAACCTATCCATAGATGCACATGGATTGACCAACCAAAGTTGGGCTCATGTGTAGTCTGTATGGATTCTAGTATCCACTAAAAAATTAAAGTAATTCCTCGAATTGGAGGTAAAGGCTACCAGTTCATTAATGGAAGAACTTTTAGACTAAAGTTTAAGTCTTTAATACTAATAATTCATATACTAATTAGGTTTGGTTTTTTTTTGTGCAAAAATGGTCACTATCCTATCCCTCCGATCATTGTTAGACAATGACAAACTTATAGGACCTAACTTCGATAATTGGTATCGAAAGTTAAAGATCATCCTAGAGAATGAGTGGATCTTGTATATTCTGACAGATCCTGCACCTAAGGAGCTAGTTCCAAATGCAAGAGGCATGGTCCAAGATACTTACTAGAAGTGGCTTAATGACCGCACCATCGTTCGGTGCATTATTCTAGCGGCAATGAATGACGAGTTTAGCCATAGGTTTGAGACTGCCCAACCACAAGAGATGTTTAAAAAGTTAAATGACTCTTTTGGTACGCCTGACGATGTTGAGAGGCACAAAACTAGTTGTGCCATTTTCAACGCACAGATGAGGGATGGGGTGTTAGTCACCGATCATGTATTGTACATGATCGAAGTGATTGAATGCCTGAATAAGCTAGGCTTCTTCCTACACGAGCAGCTTGACAAGGATGTGATCCTTAATTCTTTATCAAAATTCTTCTTCTTCTTTCTTACTCATTTTCGAATGACAAAGCCTACAGTAAACTACCATAGCTTATTATGATTGCTACAGAACTTTGAGAAGGATTACCAGCTCCACAAGGAGTTAGTGAATGTAGTGGGAGGATCTTCTTCTGGTCGTCGACCCTTTAAGAAAGAAAAAAAGAATAAGAAGAACAAGAACAAGAAGGTGCAGCCATATGCTGGGATGTCTGCACAGGATCAGACTAAGAAGTGCAAGTCTGACCAGAGCTAGATAGAGTACTTCTTTTGCAAGAAGCAAGGGCACTGGAAGAGGAATTATCCTTAGTACATTGCCTTCCTAGATCCAAATAGGCCAAGAAAGAAGCAAGCAATTATTGGGCAAGATAATTATATGATAACACCTTATAACTTCTCGATATGTGATACTACTGTCTGAGTATTAGATACTAAAAGTCCTTTTCATATCTATAATTTGATGTAGGGTTTGCGGTTAGTAGGAGATTTTGTGAAGACAAGAGTTTTTTGAATGTTGAAGATAGAAGATAAGTTCTAGTTCTATCTTTAGGAATCATAAACCTTATAATCAATTCTCATAATGTAATTCTTCATGAATGTCATTATTGTCCAAGCTTTTTGTTGAATATTATTTCTATAGGCCTTTTGACCATGTATAGTTATGAATTTTCAATAAAAGAAAATATTTGTAATATCATTTTGAATGGTATTATGATGTTTGTTGGGCAATTGAATAATAAAATTTACTTACTATCATAGCCTATTAATGTGGTTCAGTTTACTGGTATTGTAGGCTAGGTCATATAAATAAGAACAAAATAAATAGATTGGCTCAAGAAGGAATTCTTGAAGTCGGTGATTATGAATCACTTTCAACCTATGAGTCCTATCTTTTTGGTAAGATGACCAAGTCTTTTTTTACTAGAAAAGATGAGCGAGCCAGTGAACTCCTGAGTCTGATACATTCAGATGTATGTGGACCCATGAGCTCAAGTGCTAGAGATAGATATTTCTACTTCATAATCTTCACGAATAACCTATTGAGGTATGGGTATGTCTATTTAATGAAGCATAAGTTGGAGTCATTTGAAATGTTCAAACTATTCCATAATGAGGTAGAAAATTAAACTAGAAAGACTATTAAAACTCTTCGATCTGACCGAGAGGGTGAATACCTTTTCAGTGAGTTTCTGACATATCTTGGAGAGAATGGGATTCTCTTTCAGTGGACTTCTCCTGAAATACCACAGCATAATAGTGTATCTGAAAGGAGGAATCAAATCCTATTGGATATGGTTCGATCCATGATGGAATTTACCAGTCTACCAATCTCCTTATGTGGATATGCACTCGAGTCGATTTGTTATATTCTAAATAGGGTTCTGAGTAAATCTATTTTCAAAATACCATATGAGATATGGACAGGATGTAAGCTAATACTCTTACACCTTAGGGTTTGGGGGTGTCCGGCATATGTCAAACATTTAATAACGGACAAACTTGGACCTAGGTCTGACAAGTGTTATGTTATAAGGTATCCAAAAGAGATTAAAAGGTATTACTTCTACCTAGATGATGAGCAAAAGGTATTTGTCAGCCTTAAGACAATCCTTTTGGAAAAGAAGTTCCTTGGTGAAGGGATTAATGCCTCTAAGGTCGAACTTAAGGAAGTTCGGCAGGTGAAAAAACTAACATATATTGCTGAACCTAAATCGGATTTGATAAGATCAGATCTGGAGCTCATTGAACCTGCATCCTTAAGACGGTCTGGTAGAGCACCACGTCAGCTGGATAGATACTATAGTTTCTTGGTCTGGGATGGTGATCCTATCGAACTCGATTTGAATGATGAGGATCTGATCACCTATGTGGATGCAATATAGAGATCTGACTCTGAAAAATAGCTTGAGGCCATGAAATTCAAAATAGAGTTCATGAAGGTCAACAATGTATGGACATTAGTTGACCCATCCGAAGGAGTAAAACCCATAGGATGTAAGTGGATCTTCAAGAAAAAAAGAGGTGCAAACAAAAATTAAGGTAGAAATCTATAAAGCCCGTCTGGTTGCCAAAGGATATCGTCAATGCTATGGTATAAACTATGACGAGACATTTTTTTCTATGGTAATGCTCAAGTCTATTCGAATTATGCTTGTGATAGCTATCCATTTGAACTATGAAATCTGACAAATGGATGTAAGAATAGATTTTCTGAATGGAGAGTTGGACGAAGTGGGGTATATGATACAACCTGAAGGATTCACATCCATAGATGAGTCTAAGATATGGAAGCTTCAAAGGTCTATTTATGGACTGAAGCAAGTATCTCAAAGTTGGAACATACATTTTGATAGGACGATCAAGACGTATAGCTTCATTAAGAATGGAAAAGAGTCCTGCATATACAAGTGGGCTAATGGTCCAGCGATTGTATTCCTAGTATTGTATGTGGATGACATTTTTTTAATTGAGAATGATATCCCTGCATAACAAGAAATAAAGATCTGACTGTCATCATAGTTCTCCATGAAGGATCTAGGAGAAGCTTCCTACATCCTAAGGATGAAGATCTATAAAGATAGATCTAAGAGGTTGTTTGGGTTATCTCAATCTACGTACATTGATACCATGCTGAAATAGTTCAGCATAGAGAATTTCAAGAAAGGCTATCTATCGATAGGTCATGAAATTTCTCTCTCAAAGAAGGATTGTTCAACAACACCTTAAGAGAGAGAGCATATGAATAGAATTTCATATGCTTCGACAGTGGGTTCAATCATGTACGCTATGACATGTACACGACCAGATGTGGCATACTCATTAAGAATAGTGAGTAGATACCAATCTAATCTAGGAGAGAACTGCTAGAAGGTTATTAAAACCATCCTAAAGTATTTGAGAATTATAAAGGATCAGTGGCTTATTTATAGTGAGTCTGATTTGAGACTTGTGAGGTTTACAGACTCTAATTTTCAGTTTGATCATGATAATAGTAAAAGTATGTCGGGATATGTGTTTATCCTTAGTGGTGGAGCTATCCACTGAAAGAGTTCTAAGCAGCACATCGTGGTCGACTCAGTGTATGAGGTGGAGTATGTTGCTGCATCAGATGCTGTTAAAGAAGCGGTGTGGCTGAAAAAATTCATCATCGATCTCGGAGTGGCATCCTTCCTTAATAGTCCAGTTCTGCTCTACTGTGATAGCTCTAGAGCCATTGCTCAAGCAAAAGAACCCAAGACATACCAACGGACGAAGCATATTCTACGCCACTACCATCTTATATATCCGAAAGATCGTGGATCAAGGTGACATCGATCTTCAGAAGATCAATGAAAAGGAGAATCTGGCAGACCCATTTATTAAAGCTATTGCGGTAAAGAAGTTTCATGACTTCAAGTCAAAGATGGATATTAGATACTGCACCGATTGGCTTTAGTCTAAGTAGAAGATTATTGGGAATAGTATTCCAAAGCCAATCATCATTCTATTGATGGTTGTACTGATTCTTGTATTTATATATGAATTATAAATAAATAAAAGTTATTTTATTTTATTTTTTTCATCATAAATTCTATCATCTTCTAATAAACTTCTGTGTTGTGGTGAAGTCCTTAGGACTATTTAGAATCGACGAAGGAGGATTTATCATTTAGTTCTTAAACCTATTCATGATCAAATGATACATTGTTGCTAAGAATGAAAATGTTTATCGAGTGTAAGTCATTGTGTGCCATATAGATTGGTTGTCCTCTTAATTAAGGAGTGTGGAGATACTGGTATGGCATGCAGATAAGATGTAGGAATATATCTGCACTGAACATGACCAACTTTAAAGCTTTTCTACTGTCAAGATTTGCTTCGATAGAATATGGGTATAAGTATCCCTCCGACCTAAAATTACTACAGTGACTTTCAAGCAATTCACTATGCTTTGGTACTGGACTACCTGAATTTTTAATTTAGTGATGAAAGATTTTTATGTACAGTCAAGTACTTGAGGAGTTGGTGTTTGAGTCAAGATGGGATTGACCACTTCGGTTCAGGAGCTGTGTTCAATTATATTTTAATTTAGCAAAAATCTTGGCCAGGATAGTTAAATTATATTTTAATTTATGTTAAATTATATTTTAATTTAATATATATTATCTACATTTATGAATATATACTATATAGTATTATATATTATAAAAAATAAAATATAATATAATATATTATTATATTATATATAATAATATTTATATAATAAAGAATGTTATGGGAATTATGGATAGATCTTAGCAACTTATCCAAAAACCTAGTAATGCAAAAGAACATGGACATATATTGATATTATATACTATATATAATATATATTTATTTTATTTTATATATAATATAATATAATATGTTATATTAATTATATATAACATATATTATCTACATTTATGAATATCTACAATATAATATTATATATTATAATATATAAAATATAATATGATATATTATTTTATTATATATAATAATATTAATATAATAAAGGATGTTATGGGAATTATGGATGGATGCGATATGTCCAGAAAACTAGTAATATAAAAGAATATGAGTACTAGATTTTTGAATTATTTTTTAATATATAAAATATATGAATAAATTTTTTTTAAATATTATTTTAAAAATATTTATTTAGAAAAATATAGATTTATGGGTAATTTTTTATTCTAAAAGAATGGGTCCTAAAGGTAAATAGTCATTTTTTATTTAATGGGGCAACATCCGGTTCCTAAAGGAGGCTGGCGGCTTTTGGGCTAAATTTTTTTGACCACCCTGTCTTCCTTGCTAAGAAAATCTATGGTCCAAAATGGTCAAGGATATACTCACACCACCATGCGGAAGAAACATAAAAAGAATAGAATAGATTCTAAATCAAAAAATTATTCACCATAAAAGCCGCTCATATCATAAAGCAGTTCTCATTCTGATTAAGTCAGTCAAATAAAGAGTTGAATTGTACAAATGAAGGATATAGATCCTTCATTCCTCTGAATGCAAGTGTATACAATACACTACCAAGATGATTGCATTTGGTTTTGTTTTGTTTTGTTTTCTTAGTAACCTAAAATGATGCTATTAAAGTTACATAAATTTTGGAGCACTATAAGAATCTAAACTAGTAGCGATGGCAAAATACCGTTGCTAATAGGAATGCTATCGCTAATACCGTCGTAAAAGCCAATCAAATTTTTTTTTTTCACTAATTGACACCATTAGCGATGGAAAAAATCATCATCACTAATAAAAAAATTAGCTATGGCTTTAGAGATGAAATAATTTTATTTCTAATTATTTTTTAAAATAAAATTTTAAAAAATATTAGTGATGGTAGATTCATTGCTAATACTGTCGTTAATTATTATTAGTGACCAATCACACCATCGTTAATGCCATAACTAAGTTTTTTAATTTTTAAATTAAAAAAAAAATTATTTTAAGAAATATTAGTGATGATAATTTGGTCTCTAATGACATTACTAATAGTTATTAGCGATGGCAACTGCCATCGCTAATACCGATGGTAATAGTTAATTTTATTTTTTTAAAAAATTAGTAGTAATATTTTATAAAATTTATTTTAATTAATCATAATGAATTATGATTTCTAATACCTATTATAACTAAAATCCAAAAATAATATGACAGTCAGAAATTAAAAATTAATTATATTATATTAAAAAAATTTATATAATCTTTTAATAAGAAATATTAAAAAAATATAATGCATAAAAAAAAATCAGGTCCGATCCTCATCGTCATCCATCTTCTCCTCCTCCTACTCCTCTCCAGCAACTAGTGGATGAGAGCCGGATATTCCAGCATCTTGTAATAAAAAATAAAATAATATTAGTAAATTTTGATATGGAGGCATATCTTTTGATATGAAGATATATCTTTCGATACATATTTTTAATTTTTAAATAAATTATTTTTACATGTTTCATTCAATGATACAGAGTTATAAACACCCCTAGCTCATCAATTGAATAGTTAGATTAAATTTTTAGCCCTTAGATCTCCTTCCTAGACTCAAACCTAAATATATGAAGCTTCTAAAAATATAAAGTTAAAATAATTAAAATAATTTAATAATATAATTATCTGATATGATAGCTAGGATGATGAGTCCGACTGGTCGTGTAGCTGTAGATCTCAGAGAAGCTCCACAGCCATATCGCGGATGGCATCCAGGTGGTTCTGAAGTTGCTGGCTCAAAAGTCTTTGCACGATCTCCTCCATGTGTGCATCACTCCAAGTTTACGATGTCGAGGATTGTGAAGATGTCAAAGAATATCAAGATGGTGGAGGGTCAAAACTATGATCAAATCCTATGATCCGGCTCCTACTCAACTCCCCATTGGTGTTGCGCCATCCCTTAAGATCAAGGAGGGCTGAGAAGATGGATCATCATCATACCTCTCATCAATGTATGTCGCATAACACGTCTGCAAGTTCAGAAATATATTAGTTATAATATACAAATTAGATACTATAACAACTTAATTAGTAAATAAAGTTTGAAGTTCTTATCGTGATTTATCGCAACATAGAATCTAAATAGTCATCAGTCCTCCTAGACTGGTGTGTGACCCACCATAACTGTAGCTGATCTAGTGGATGATCCAGCCGTTGTGTCTATAATAAGTAAATCATAAAATTAAATTAATCAAAATATACATATAAGAGTTTTTATAATTCTAGTGAAGAGCTTTGATATTGATTTCTTACCAGTTTATTGGCCACAATATGTATGCCAATCGAGCCACCCGTATGCCTGATCGGATCCTACTAGATAGTTCGATTCTACCAGATCCTCTACCGCCTACTAGAGTACTCCTCACTGCTCTACTGGGCCTGCCATATGTCTACCCGCATCTAGTGATCCGTAAAGAATCTCTAGTCCGATGGTGATTGAAAATTGGAGTGCTAGATGGCGGACTACCTGAGGCTATAAAGGCCATTCAAAGTCTCTGTATGGCTACCTCCTTGAAGATCTAATAGCTAGCCTCCTCATCCTAGAAAGTCTCGAATCAATAGTACTCCTGCAAGAGATAAATAAGCATATATTTATATGTAATTAAAATACCAAGATATCAAAAATTTAAAAATTAAACTAGTTTTGACTTACCAGAAATATTTTTTAGGCTGCATCACATGCTCTAAATGGTTAACTAGAAAACTCGTTCACCAACCCCGACATCAAGCATTGGATGATACCGGTAACCACACAAGATACTTTAGACTCTTTAAATATGTTGTAAAATTAATTTTGAAAAATAAATGTTAACTTTAGAATTGCTAAATTAGAAAAATATTAATTAAATTTATAGTACTTACGAGTGGTTCTGAAAATGGATAAGCTATCTATCCTTCGATCGAGTTGGAGGTGCGCGCTGTGAGCTGGGTGGGTCCTTAACCATGACTCTATGTTTATGAGTCAGTCGCTACTGCATGTGACTATAGGGTCACTAGTGATCCCCTATCATCCAAAACTGAGCATAAAATATCTAATATAAAGAATGTTATAATAATTAGCGAAGAATAAAATAATAATATCTCAAGTATTAGAGTTTAATTATCATCTAGTATGAAATATGTAGAACCATGCAAGCTGGCCGCATGATCACTCTCTCATCGAGAGCTCTATCTTTGACTGGAATGGCTTTGACCTTTAGAAGACATGATATATAATATCTAAAAATAAAAATAAAAATCAAAACAAGCAGATGACTTAAAAATTAGTTCAAACAAAATATCTATCAAAACATAACTAGATGATCAAAATTTAACTCATGCGTAAAAAAGATTGTTAGTTAGCATCCGCAATATATCAACAAAAAAATAATTTTCGTCCAATAATACATGATAATGTGTTGGTCTACTGGTCCCCTAATTTAGGCATTGTCTGATTCTTATCAAGCAATACGTGATAATTTCAGTACATGAAAATGTGAAGAAGGCTCAGATTTGCCATTAAAAAGTAAGGCATTGCAAGTTTCTCTGCACCTTTAACTATAAGGTGGCTGCAAATGGTTGTCTACGATATAACTAACTATCCAAGCTTGTCCTACATTGCAAGTTCCTCTGCACTAAAGTATAGTGAGATGACTATAAGCAATTGTCTACAATGGAACAGACCATCCAAGATTGACCATACAACAATAAGAATAGAATGCATCACATCCATTTAGGCGCATCTCACATAGGTAATCATCATATCCTCTATCTCCAAGTCTCCGACCACCTCCTCGAGCTATAAACCAAAAGTATAATTTTTTTAAAAAAATAAAATAATAAGTTAAAAATAAAATTCATGAGCTCACGCAATCTAGTTATCTGGCAAGCTCCAAGTCCGCATGTATGGGATGCACGTCTTGACCATCCCCATTTGCAATGATGTCCTTTACTTTTGTGATTATGCTTTTAAGAATGCAGCACTCTTAGGGCAATAACAGGCTCGTTGTCTTTATAAGAGATGTATCAATAGAGAAATACTTGATAGTGATATAATAGTTGCCCATTCATATAGGAGTGAATTTTTGCCAAACTACAAGCATTGATACTTGTATAGAAAGATGTGGAAGATAATATGTACAGACGAAAAGCTTTACTTATCCAATATATTTACTAATATGCAAGAGCTTAACGGTGACAAGCTCGAGCATATGATTAGCACATTTGGTGGATTTAATTTAATTATCAATGGAAGCCCATGTACTAATCTTTCATATAGCAACCCCCATAGTCATGATGGACTATAGGGGTTGCTATAGTTATAGCCTTACTTAGCCTCTAGGGGGTAGCAACCCTATAGAGGGTAAGCATGACTTTAACCATACCAACCCTATCCATCATGACTATAATGGTTGCAATCTAAAAGATTATTACACGGACATCCATCAATATCCAGATCAAACACCAAATATATTAATCATCTACTTAAGCCATCACCATTAATCTCTTGCACATCAACATGGTCTTGGACAAGTAGAACCTTCGAAGCCCTTGCAATTATCTCCCATGTCTCGATCTCCAAACAAGTACCAATGTTTATAGTTTGGTATAAATCCACTCCCATATAAATGGATAACTGTTCTATTCTTATCAAATATTTCTTTATTGACATATTTCTTGCAAGGACAATGAGTCCATCCTTGAACTAAGAGCATAGCATTCCCAAAAGCATAATCACAGAAGTAAGGGACATCATTGTAAATGAGGATGGTTTGCAATACTGTCTAAACCTTTTCTTGATTCAAGTGCTCTACATGCCGAGACCGAAGCATGTAGAGCATATCTCAGTCTCATGTTTGCAATGCTATCCAAACCTTTCCTCAGTTCGAGTACTCTACATGCCAAGGTCGGAGCATGTAAGGCATGTCTTGACCCTATGTTTGCAGCCCGAACCTTTCCTCGAATCGAATGCTCTACATGCTAAGACTGTAGCATGCAAGGCATGTCTTGGCTCCATGTTTGCAATGCTATCTGAACCTTTTCTTGATTCGAGCGCTCTGTATGTCGAGACCAAAGTGCATAGAGCATGTCTCGGCCTCATGTTTGTAGTTCGAATCTTTCCTCAGTTCAAGCACTCAATATGCCAAGATCAGAATGCGCAAGATACATCTTAGCCCCATGTTTGCAATGCTACCTGAACCTTCACTTGGTTCGAGCATAATGCAGGTCGAGATTGATGTGCATAGAGCATGTCTTAACCTCATATTTGTAGCCCAAATCTTTTTTCATTTTGAGCACTTTGAATGTCGAGAACAGAGTGCATAGGGTATGTCTCGGCACTATATTTGCAGCTCGAACCTTTTCTTAGTTCGAGCACTCTACATGCCAAGACTAAAGCACATAGGGCACATCTCGATCCCATATTTGTAATGTTGCCCAAACCTTTCTTTGATTTGAGCTCTCTACATATTGAGATCGAAGCACACAGGGCATGTTTCGATATGTGTTTGCAGCCTGAGCCTTTCCTCGATTTGAGTACTCTGCATATCAAGACCGAAATGCATAGGACATGTCTTGGCCCCATATTTGCAATGCTTTCTGAACCTTTTCTTGATTCGAGTGCTCTACATGTTGAGATCGAAGCACACAAGACACATCTCAACTTCGTATTTGCAGTCTGAATCTTTTCTCAGTTCGAGTACTCTGTATGTCAAGACCAAAAAGTATAAGACACACTCAGTCCCGTGTTTGCAATGCTATCCGAACCTTTCCTCGATTCAAGTGCTCTACATATCGAGACCAAAATTCCATATAAATTAATACTTAATTAAATAAGTTTTAATATCTAATTATATTTAATTAATATAATTTAAATTAAAAAATATTTTTTTAGTGATGGTATTAGCTATCGCTATTACTCATAATAGAAGAAGGCTACTATACAGAATTGAGGCATGGGCTGGCACGTAGGAATTGAGGTGTGAGGAGGCATAGGTGAGTAGGGACTAAGGCTTGGAGATGCGGCCACAAATGGGAGCTTGGAGAGATGGAAGTGTTAGATATATGTGCCCTAGAAGCCAGAATTGGCTGACACTTGTAATACACTTCTAGGGGCAAAATTGTAATTTTGACTAAAATCAATAAATGGATTATTTTCTATCACATATGTGTATTTAGTGTCTGTGATACATCCTTTGAGTTAATGGTAATGATAATTCATATTTTCAAGAGTTGAAAATTTAAGACATGAATAATCATTATTAACTCATAAATTGCTCCTGACCATAGGATCATCATGAGGATGGTGATTGATCTGGAAGGTTGGTGTACAATCGCTTCTCTTTAGTAGATGAGTCTTGAGTCTACGGTGTGGAGACACCGGAGCGAGAGTACAGGTACTCGTTAGAGAACGAGGGCACTGAGCGTGACCACCTCGAGTAGTCATTAGGGAGTCTACCTTCTCGTCAATGACTGACTCGATGCTGCAGTAGTGTGTCTGGTTCTTTGACCTGAGATGCATCGGCAGTTCACCTTGAGGGTGTTATAGTTTGACTACACCATTACTCGGTCTCCTAGCCATATGGAACCCTGAGGTGTATGTTGGCTATGACATGTTCATTGTAGGAACTGGATTGCATCAAGATGGAATCTATCTACCTCGGTGGTAGAGGAGTAGCCCTATGATGATCATGAGAATCAAGTCCAGAAATCCATGGCCATGGTAGAGTGAAATAATAGAAAGAGTTTCTATTTAGATTTTCACATTGGACTCGAATCGAATGATTACATCATATGACAGAGACTAGGGTTTGACGAGTTCACCTTAACCCTAATCTGATCGGGGCTCAAGATAGAAGAACTGAATCACACAGGTAGCTGCACCAAGAGGTTCGCATTCAGCTCTGATGGGTTGCCACCATATACTGCTAGGTGTCACTGGTGGATTTTGGGAGCAATTAGAATGATTTAGATGATCGATCATTCTAGCTGTTCGAATCAGAAGAGTTCTGATCCATCGAAAGGAGTTTCGATGATGTCGATGATAGAGATCATGACATATCCCATTACCATACAGAACTGAACCTAACTGGGTCACACAAACAAGGGTTTGAATCTGGTGATCATCAATTGAACTGATCTAGTTCAATTGATCTGAATGAGATTCAATTAGGTTCAAGGAAATCGTGCTAGCACTCGATTGAACCTAACGTTCTTCTTTTGCTATCATAAATAAGTTGTCCTGTCTGAGCCAAAGGAGTTTGTGCTCAAACAGAGGCCTTCATATGGTCTGACAGGAGGTTGTCCAAGTCAGAAAAGGTTGTCTTATTTGTAAGACACTACCTGCCATTTTTGGTCACCTGCCATTTCTTGTTCTTTGACTTTGGTCAAAAGTCTACCTTTGACTGGTCAAACATTGACCATTGACACTTTGACTTTTGACCACATGTCATGCACCTATTGGAGAGCTGGTGGGGGCCTGTCCCCCTGCCAGAACCTGGCAAGGAGAAGGGCGCACGCCACCCTAGGCGTGTGCCCAAGTTGGAGGCGCCTAGGAGTCCTTGTTGGACAAGGACTCCATCTCCTTTTTGGATTCCAATTAGAGTTCTTCTAAGAACCAACTTTGACTGGTCTTAGGCACCCTCTAAGGAGGAATCCAGGGGTCTCTATTCCCACCAATCAGATTTAGATCTGATTTCACAAAGGGTTGTGATTGGTTGGGAGGAAGAGGAGTTGGATCACGCTTAGTCTATAAATAAGACCCTGCGCCCAACTCAGATTCTAAGAAGCAATTCAATTGAGAAACCCCATGCCCCAAGGCTGCCTCTCCCCTCCTTCTCCATGCCATAGTCTCTTCTCCCCTTGCTCTCCACGTCCAAAAGGAGTTTTGGACCTTGGTTGGTGCGATTCAGATCAAAGAAAGGCGATCAAAAATAAGAAGGCTGCGCTGCTGCAAAGGACGACTGCTCATCTTCAAAAGAGTTTTGAAGATCCTCCAGATCAGATCCAGATCTGATTTTTGGAGGTGTGATAGAGAAGAAGAGGATCTCCAGATCCAACCCGAGTGGATACCGGTAGAGGCCAGGCGCTTGCGTGGCTAAGATCCAGAACCTTCCGCTGCAAACAGGATCATCAACAGGGTAATAGGATTACCCAGATCAGGTAAATTAAATTTGATTTAATTTATCTTTTAATTTTATTTTATTAAAATAATAAGAATCAGATCTGAAACATATCAAGATCTGATTGGGATCAAGAGAAAAATTTTTGAAATATATCTCTTGATCTGATCAGATCTGAACGAACCTGGACCGGGAAATCAGGATTTCCCTTCAACTGGTATCAGAGCCATGGTTCTAAATTGTTTAGATCTGATTTTAAATTTATTTTAATTAGAAAATAATTGATTTTAGATGTCACATGAGATGTGATCAGATCTGAAATCAGAAAAAATTAAAATTAAATAATTTGGATCTAAGATTAGAAGATATGCATGACTAGTTCTAGAATAGAATAGTTCTATAGAATATTCTTGCATATTTTTGATTTAATCCGATTAAATCATATTTTAGATCTTTTTATTTACTATTTTTTGATATTATAAGTGTTATAATAACATCTAAAAAATAGCAAATAAAAATTATTTAATTTTTGAATATCATATGAGATATGATTGATGCATGTCTAGACTAGTTGTAGAATAGTTCTACATAATTGTCTAGATTAGAATTTATTTTGATTAGATCAATTTAAATCTAATTTTTTAGATTATTATGAGATAATTTAGATCTGAAAATATGCATGATTATGATACATGAGATGTATGCAAAATATGCCATGATTAGATCTACTTTATATATGAGATATATGATATAGATCTGATATTGTTTTGTAGTATTGAATGTTCCTGATTAAGGCGTTCCTCTTGGCCGTCCGGTCATAAGAACGAAGAAGGGTTTAAAGGCCCTCTCTTCCCATTCGATGGGGTGTTCTTATGATGTGTAGGGGTGCTGCGTGTTCGTCCTTAATCAGAAACCCAAAACTTACTTTCTGCAAAACCCTAGATCCTGAAACCCTAGGATTTATTGTGCATATTTTGTTTATGAACCCTACTTAATTAAGAATTAAGTTTATGGAATATTAATTAGGTCTAAAATTGAGAATTTCAGATCTAAGACATATTCATAATACTGGGTTCGGGCTTGGGTAGCTCAATTAGGTCTAAGCGGTTGATCAAACCGAATCAAGAGTTGGTTAGATGGGATCAACAATGCTTAAATTGACCAGCCTAATAGGATTAAGTCTGGGTCAAGATCGAGTCACGATCAAGCAAGACCTAATTAGGCTCAGAGGTTAGAGTCTGGATTGTAGGCTAACCCAATTGGTTCTGACTCAACAATTTGGTGTCTAAGGTAAGTTTGGCATAGACGACCGACTGGTTTTTAATTGGAAGCTACTCGACCTGAATGCGTTCTTGTACGAGTTAATGGCATATTCCTTCCACCGGTCTCACTTACCTGGCCATATCTGTTGACACAGTTCTGATCTGAGGTGGTCAATAATCCGAGCTAACCCATGCCACTAGGTTAGTCATAATTGTTATGACTAAGCCAAGTCTAGTTTAATGAGACCTGAATCAATTCTCCCTAAGAAAAGATTAAGTCTGAGGTCTTCCACCATTGTAGATGTGCGGGCCCTTCCCGGGGTTGATTGTTCTCGGCTGGATACAGTGGCTCAGTTGCACCGGGAAGATGCAACCATGTCTATTAGGCATTGGATGCTATGGGCTGGAGGATGAGTTGGGCTCAATATTTTGGATACGGTGAGAGACTCAATTAGGAACCCAGTCTATGCAAATGGTGGGTCTGACTTAACTAAGGAGTGGATCAATATTCCGGATACGGTGAGATTCATGAATTAGAGACCAAGTTTGGGTGCACCATGATTAGAGAATCATTGAACAAGAGTTGTTCACTCATTGGCTAACCCATCACCAATAACTGTTAGGTGAGGTGATGAGTCAAGTTGGTGAGACCGCACCACCCACTAGAAATCATTAATCGTGGAGATTTTCGCATCTCTACAGAGGGAGTGTAGGGATCCGAGAAAATAGTGGGAGCTAATTTGTTTAAAAATAAAATCCCTAAACAAATTGGTCAAGTCAAAATTACAGTATCTAACTAGAATCTTTGACTCTCTACAGGAATATGTCTGCGTCCAAACCCATTGGCACGTATCCTGGACACACATAGACTGACTGGACCCAATTATAAAGATTGGCTCAGGAACTACAAAATTATTTTGGGTTCCGAGAAGTTAACCCATGTTTTGGACCAGGACCCTCCCACATTACCAGCCCGTCCATCTGTTGAACAGAGAGCGTCTCTGGAAAAATGGATTGACGAAGATAATAAGGCCAGATATTACATGTTGGGCTCGATGTCTGATGAGCTCCAGCGCCAACATGAGGATATCGGGACTGCTCGCCAAATGTTGGCTCACCTGCAGGAGATGTTTGGTGAACAGAGTCGCGCAGCCAAATATCAAGTCACAAAATGACTTTTTAAGGCTAAGATGCGTGATGGGCAGTCAGTCCAAGATCACTGTCTGACAATGATCAAGGACATGGAAGAGCTTGAGAAGCTCGGTGTGAAGTTGGACTTGGACCTGCAGAACGATATCATTCTGCAATCCTTGACTGATGCATATGGGCAATTCATCATGAATTACCACATGCATAAACTTCAGAATTCCTTGGCCGAGTTAATGAATATGCTGGTTACCGCTGAGCTTTCTATGAAAGGTTCTAAAGGCTCAGTTCTTGCTATGGAACGGACTTCTTCCAAAAGAAAGTCTTATGGAAAGAAAAAGAAGTCTGTGAAAAAGCAAAAGGTGGAAGGATCAAAGAAGAAGAAGGCAGAATCGAAGAAAAAGGCCGATGGCAAAGGAAAGTGTTTCCATTGCAACAGCGACGGCCATTGGAAGCGGAACTGCCCTACTTACCTGGCCACCCTGAAGAACAAGAAGGAAGGTCCTTCTGGAGGTATGCTCGTTATTGAGTCTAACCTTACGGTTTCTTCTGCATCCAGTTGGGTGCTTGACTCTGGTTCTAGTGCTCATCTGTGCACTTCTATGCAGGGTCTTGAGGATAGCAGGAGGCTGAGGGATGGAGACATGATCCTACGCATTGGTAATGGAGCAAGAGTTGCTGCAGTAGCCGTGGGAACATACCCTCTTCGATTACCATCTGGTTTAGACTTAGTTTTGAAAGACTGTTATTTTGTGCCTGCAGCTAGCAGGAATTTGATTTCTGTTTCATGCTTAGCACAAGAAGGTTATGTGATCACCTTCTTTAAGGACCATTGTAACATTCTTTATGAAAGAAATAAAATTGCAAATGGTTTCCTTATTAATGGTCTTTATCAGCTACATATTGATGTACCTGTTCTAACTATCGAGCAAAACGTGAATGCCAAACGACCTAGGGATAGTCCAAACGACAGATATCTATGGCACCTGAGATTAGGTCATATAGCAGAAGATAGGATCAACAAATTGGAGAAAAATGGGCTATTGAGTCCATTGACTTCCGAGTCATATCCAACTTGTGAATCCTGTCTTCAAGGCAAAATGACTAAACTCCCTTTTGTTGGACATGGGGAGAGGGCCACAGATCTCCTTGCCCTAGTACATACTGATGTGTGCGGCCCATTTGATGTGCCGGCTAGAGGCAATTTTGTCTACTTCATTACCTTTACCGATGATCTGTCTAGGTATGGGTATGTGTATCTTATGAGACACAAGTCTGAAGCCTTTGAAAAGTTCAAAGAATTCAGACATGAAGTAGAAAAACAAACAGGAAAACCCATTAAGGTTCTTCGATCAGATCGAGGAGGTGAATACCTTAGCAGGGAATTCCTAGACTATCTCAAGGATAATGGCATAGTCTCTCAATGGACTCCACCAGGAACACCTCAACTCAACGGGGTTTCAGAATGGAGAAATCGGACTCTATTAGATATGGTTCGATCCATGATGAGCTTCACAGACCTCCCTGATTTTCTTTGGGGACACTCATTGTTAACTTCAATCTATCTACTGAATAGGGTTCCCTCTAAAACCGTTCCTACCACACCGTATGAGATATGGCACGGTAAGAAACCAAGTCTGAGTCATCTCAGAATTTGGGGTTGTCCGGCTCATGTCAAAAGACAACAAGCGGACAAGTTAGAGTTTAGGTCCTTCAGAGCTCGATTCATAGGATATCCTAAAGAGTCATTAGGATACTATTTCTACATTCCAGAAGACCACAATGTGATTGTGAGTCGACATGCCATCTTTCTTGAAAAATAGTTTATTCAAGATAGCGGCATTGGAAAATAGATCAAGCTTGATGAGAAAGTCTCACAAGCAGAACGAGCTAAGGACCAAGTGGAACCAAATCAGGTTGAGCCAATAAGAACACTACCTCCTCCACCTCGTAGATCGGAAAGAGTTTCCCGTCCCCCTGAAAGATACTTAGGTATTATTTCAGAGGATGTAGAGGAAATGTTCCTCGTAGGTAATGGTGCTCATGGTGATGATCCCAAAACCTACAACGAGGCGATATCAGATATCGACTCCGAGAAATGGCTAGAGGCAATGCAGTCAGAAATTGACTCGATGCACTCAAACCAAGTCTGGACCTTGGTAGATCCACCAGAAGGTATAGTACCTATTGGATGTAAATGGATCTTCAAGAGAAAGATTGGTGCAGATGGGAATGTGGAGACATTCAAGGCTAGATTGGTGGCAAAAGGTTATAGTCAACGTGAAGGCATAGACTATCAGGATACCTTTTCCCCAGTAGCTATGCTAAAATCCATCCGCACATTGCTTGCTGTTGCAGCCTATTTCGATTATGAAATATGGCAAATGGACGTGAAAACGGCATTCTTGAATGGATATCTTGAGGAAGATATCTATATGGAACAGCCGCTAGGTTTCACATCCAGTGATACTGATCACAAGGTTTGCAAGCTGCAAAGGTCCATATATGGACTTAAGCAAGCATCTCGGAGCTGGAACACTCGTTTCAATGATGTGATCAAAAAGTTTGGTTTCATCAAAAATGAAGAGGAACCATGTGTTTTCAAAAGGGTCAGTGGGAGCGCTGTTGTCTTCCTCGTATTGTACGTGGATGACATCCTCCTTATTGGGAATGATATTCCCATGTTGACATCAGTCAAGATGTGGTTGTCCAAGGAATTCTCCATGAAAGACCTAGGTGAAGCATCCTTTATTCTAGGAATTAAGGTCTATAGGGATAGACCGAATAGGATGCTAGGACTTTCACAGAAGATGTACATAGAGAAAGTACTAAAGAGGTTTAGTATGGAAAACTCTAAGAGGGGATTAATACCCTTCAGACATGGTATTCATCTTTCCAAGAAGATGTGCCCCAGCACACCTGAGGAAATAGAACGCATGAGCAAGATCCCTTATGCTTCTGCAATAGGGAGCCTCATGTATGCCATGCTATGTACACGACCTGATATAGCCCATGCTGTGAGTGTCACAAGCAGATATCAGTCAAATCCAGGTGAAGAACACTGGACTTCTGTGAAATGTATCCTTAAGTACTTGAGAAGAACTAAGGATATGATGCTGGTCTTTGGTAACGGAGAACTCCTGGTCCAGGGATACACAGACTCGGACTTCATGTCCGATATAGATGATCGAAAGTCGACATCTGGGAGTCTGTTTGTGTGCAATGGTGGAGCTATCAGCTGGAAGAGTTCCAAGCAAACGGTGATAGCAGATTCCACCATGGAAGCAGAATATATCGCTGCATCAGAAGCTGCGAAGGAAGCATTCTGGTACAAGAAGTTTGCTGCAGAAATTGGAGTAATGCCATCAGATGCCATTCCTCTATACTGCGACAACAATGGCGCCATAGCCCTTGCTAAGGAGCCGAGGTCTCACCAGAAATCCAAGCATATTGAGCGGCGATACCACCTCATCCGCGATTACCTCGAGAAGGGTTATGTCGAGGTCAAGAGAGTCAACTCCGCAGATAATGTGGCAGACCCACTTACAAAGCCGTTGGGCCAGCAGAAGATCGAAGCCCACCTTGAGAAGATGGGACTTAGACTTGTAGCCAATTGGCTTTAGGACAAGTGGGAGATTGTTAGATATATGTGCCCTAGAAGCCAGAATTGGCTGACACTTGTAATACACTTCTAGGGGCAAAATTATAATTTTGACTAAAATCAATAAATGGGTTATTTTCTATCACATATGTGTATTTAGTGTCTGTGATACATCCTTTGAGTTAATGGTAATGATAATTCATATTTTCAAGAGTTGAAAATTTAAGACATGAATAATCATTATTAACTCATAAATTGCTCCTGACCATAGGATCATCACGAGGATGGTGATTGATCCGGAAGGTTGGTGTACAATCGCTTCTCTTTAGTAGATGAGTCTTGAGTCTACGGTGTGGAGACACCGGAGCGAGAGTACAGGTACTCGTTAGAGAACGAGGGCACTGAGCGTGACCACCTCGAGTAGTCATTAGGGAGTCTACCTTCTCGTCAATGACTGACTCGATGCTGCAGTAGTGTGTCTGGTTCTTTGACCTGAGATGCATCGTTCTCATCAATTGACTGATTGGATGCTGTAGTAGTGTGTCTGGTTCCTTTTGACTTGAGATTGCATCGTCAGTTTCACCTTGAGGTGTTTATTAGTTTTTGACTACACCATTACTCGGTTTTCTGCCATTATGGAATCCTGGAGGTGTATGTTGGCTATGACATGTTCATTGTAGGGAATGTGTGGATTGCATTTCAAGATGGATATCTATTCATACCTCGTGGTGCGTATGAGAGGTAATATCCATATGATGATATTGAGAATCAAGTCTTGAAGATCCATGGCCTCATGATATGGTGGAATAATAAAGTAATAGGAGTTCTATTAGTATTTCACATCTGGATACTTCGAAGTCGAATGAATTTACATCATATTGACAGAGACTAGGGTTTGACGAGTTCACCTTATATACCCTAATTCTGATCGGGGGCTCAATGATAGAAGAACTGAATCACGACAGGTAGGCTGTCTCTACCAGAGAGTTCGCATTGGCAGGCTCTGATGTTTTTTGAGATGGTGTTGCCACCATGTTATACTGCTATTTGGTGTCTATTGGTGGATTTGGGGAGCAATTAGAATGATTGTAGATGACTCGATTCATTTCTAGTTGTTTGCGAATTTAGTAAGAGGTTCTGATCCATTCGAAAGGATAGTTTCGTATGAGTCGATGATAGAATCAGACTACTCCCATTACCTTATCAGTTATAACTGAGCCTAACTGGGTCACGTCTAAACAAGGGTTTGAAGTCTTGGGATCATTCAATTTGAATTTGATCTCAGTTTCAATTGATCTTTGATGGAGAATTCAATTAGGTTTCAAGGATTTAATCGGCTAGCACTTCGATTGAACCTAACGTTTTTCTTTTCTATCATAAATAAGTTTGTTCCTGTCTGAGCCAATAGGATTTTGTCTCATAATAGAGGCCTTCATTAAGGTTCTGACATGTGAGTTGTTCCCAAGTCAGATAAAAGTGTTGTCTTATTTGTAAGGACACTCACCTGCCATTTTGATCACTTGCCCATTTCTTGTGTCTTTGACTTTGGTTCAAAGTGTTCGTACCTGTGAACTGGTCAAACGTTGCACCTATTGACACTTCTTTTGAGCTTTTTGACCACATGTCATGTAACTCTATTGGAGAGCTGTTGTGGGGGCCTGTTCCCCGCTACCAGAAGCCGGGCCAAGGAGAAGGGCTGGCACGCCACGCTCTATGCAGTGTCGTTGTCCCAAAGTTGGTAGCAGGATTCTTTTTGGATAACTCCATCTCCCTTTTGGTTCATTGAGTTCTTCTAAGAGACCACTCTGTGACTGGTCTAGGCCCCACTCAAGGAGGAACGGTGGTCTCTATTCCCAGCAATCAGATTTAGTATTAATTTTCACAAAGGGGTGTGATTGGTTGGAGCAGCAGGGGTTTAGAGGTCCACGGCGTTAGTCTATATATAAGACCACTGCGCACGCAACCCAGATTTCTAAGAGTAATATCGAACTGGAGAAAACACCCCAACGCCTCAAGTCGTCTGCTCCTTGCTCCATCTCTCTCTATGCCATAGTCCTTCTCCCCTTGCTCTCCATGTCCAAAGAGCTTTGGACCTTAGGTTGTGCTGATTTGCGATCAAAAGACAAGACGATTCAAATATATAGAAGGTGCTGCCGCTGCTGGCAGAGAGGATTGGATCTGCTCATCTTCAAAAGGTTTTTGAAGATCCCTCCAGATCAGTATCAAAATCTGATTTTCGGAGGCGTGATAAGAGAAGAAGGATTTCAGATCCAACCTGAGGTGATACGGTAGTAGGCCCAGGCATCTTGCATGGCTAACGATCCGAGAACCTTTACCGCCTGGCAAAAACAGGATATCACAGAGGTAATAGGATTACCCAGATCACGATAAATATAAATTTTGATTTAATTCTATCTTATTTGCTATTTTAATTATAATAATAAGGAATTCAGATCTGAACATATCTAATATCTGATTGGATCATGATAAAAAAATTTTTGAAATTATATCCTCTTGAATCTGGATCAGATCGGTTTCTCGAATCGAATACCTGGACACTCGAAAAATCAGAATTTTCGCTTCAGTAAGATTGGGTGAGGCGTCGATATTAGGCTCAAAGAAGGTGGGAAAAGCTGTTGTAGCTAGGGGAAACTCACCAGTGGTAGGGAAGGAGATGTAAGGTACATGGGGGGTTGGCCAAGAGGATCGAGCAACGGAAGAGAGGAGGGTGGCGGGCCAACATTTTAGTAGAGTGGAGGAGCTGAGAGCCTTGTGGCCAGGCAGGCTCAGGAAGATAGGCTGGGTGCAGTCGGGGGTAAGCTGCTGGCCTGGGAGAAGAGGGGGTGGTAGGGAGATAGTAAATGGCAGTGTGAGGGAGAACGGGGGGAAGTAGGGGGAGGTGGCGAGTTCACATTATACAAGAATGCGTAGGAAAGAGTGTCGGGAGCTTTCGAAAGCTGGGCTAGGTGTCATCAGAGAAAGTAGGCTGCCGGGGGAGAGCCACGGGGTGGTGGAGAGATGGGGGGTTGGTGAGGTTTTGGGAGGTGAGAGGCCTGGGAAACTTTATGCTCAGGTCTAGCTCGACAGAGAGATGGTGTGGAGGTATAAGTGCGAAGGTTCAGAGAAGGTGGCCCGGGTCGCAGATCGGCAGGTAGAAGCGAGCTAAAAGGTTGAGACGGGGGTGTTGTCCGGTGGCGAGAACCGAAGGACGAAGGACCGAGGTGGGGTTGGCGGGGCCAAGATTTGGAGGGAGCAGAGAGGCTAGGGAGCCTCTTGCACCCAGGATCTCAGGGGAGGGTGGGCCGGATGCAGTGAGGGAGGCAGTCGGGCGAGAGGAGAAGGTTGCAGCGGGGATGAAGGATGTGGAGAGGGGTGGCAGGCCGCAGGTTCTAGGATTGCAAGAGAGCGTCGGGGAGTTATAGTCGGAAAGGCTTTTAGGGAGGCGGATCGGGTGCAAGCCAGGGAAGACGATCGAAGGCTTGGGGAGGTAGGAGGTGGTTGGAGGCTC